>JAADKT020499439.1:0-13560 GCA_011763395.2 Chrysaora chesapeakei
AGCAAGTGCATTGACAATTCGTTTAGCTTACTAAATGATCATTGGAAATTATTTGAAAATAATTCATCGTTTGGATTGTCCACACTCAAGAACTTCCATTTATAAATGCTTCTCCTTTAGCTATGTTCTTCTTGAGTTCAGGTAAGGCCTTGGCAAAAAAAGGTTTCAACATAAGACAAATGTTGCAAAAGAAGTAGGAATAAATTTCAGATAGAGTTTTCCACAAGTGGTATTCCATAATGATGGGATTTGAACATGGACTGCATGACCAGAGAGTCAACACACGTTTACAATAAGCTATAGAACTCAATGAAATCGCCGAGTAACTCTCCAAGGGATACAGCCCTTCATAGCAAATATATATAAATAGGTACGGTGCTGTAGAAGGCAAAACATAGCCGAAACGCGAAACAAGAAACGGGAGGAGAGCTTGAGTGACTTTCAGAGCTGAATGACTTTCAGAGCTACTTATTTTGTCAAGCTATACACGTTTTTTATTCTATAAAAAAGTTTTTTTGGGCCAGTATTGAAACTTTCTTAGATATTTGATGTTTTCAGTACCTAAACTTTCTTGTCACTTTCTTAGCAAAAATTTTGGAATGCGACTATTTCTTCGAATGCACAGTTCAGGCATTCTATACAGTGCACAAATACCACGTTTTTCATAGAAAATAATAAGCTTCGTTTAATAGCAAGATGAACGACTGAACAGAAGGGTAAAAAAACATACAGAACATTAGGAGTGAAAATATGAAACAGAACTTTCTTCAGTTTCAAGAATCCAGTATTGAACTTTCTTAAGGTTTTAAGATATTGAGCACTACTTTTTTATAAACTACTTTCTTATTAAAAGAACGTGTATACCTCAGTGGAAACGTCGTTGGCTCTCTGCACATGCATTCCAGGCTCGAATGCCATCTATTGTGGTATGCCACTTGTGGAGAAATCTATCCCAATCTTCGTCATTCAGGACACATATGAATTTTAGGTATGTAAACTTCTACTTTAATGTTTTATCAGGAACCCCATTTTTGGCTTCAGCCTGAAAGTAGCTTAGCGCTTGCTTAGGAACTTATATAGTGACATATGAAATCACAGGGAATTGGTTGAATCAGCCTCAGCGGCTGCTTAGCAGGTTGCTTGAATTTCATCCATATTTTAGCCGCAAAGCTAAGCAACGGGGTCAGTTATAAAGAAAAAACATGCAACAAATCTGAAGCCTCACCTCTTCAAGCTTTTGCTTCTCAAAATCAGACAATTCTCCAATACCAAGATTCTTTTCAAGACCATTTTGCTAAATACAAATCGAACAACAAAATCAGTAACTGACAAACAACTTTGTCTGAAGAAGTTTATGAAGAAGTCGAAGTGTGCAACATTGTACTGTGCGACAGTACAATGCTAATTATCTTCTACAACACTTTGCAACACTACTGTGTAATATCAAAGTGTGCAACAGCAGCAATATGTAACATCACTATACATATAAATACTACGCAACAGTACTAACTTATGGATGATTGGACAACTGGATGATTTGATAATCGGATGATTGGATAATTAGATAATTAGATGATTGGATGATTGGATAATTGGATAATAATTGGATGATTGGATAATCGGATGAATGGATGATTGGATAATTAGATGATTTGATGAGTGGATAATTGGATGATGTGATGATTGGATAATAGGATGATTCGATGATTGGATAATTAGATGGTTGGATGATTGGATAATTGGCTGATTGGATAATTGGATGATTAGGTGATTGGATAATTGAATGATTCGATGATGGGATAATTAGATGATCGGATAATTAGATGACTGGATAATAAGATGATTAGGTGATTAGATTTAAGAATTTTACTTTTTGTGAATTACTTGCGTCTTACTTCCTGTGTTTCTACCACTAATTTAAAGTCGCAGATTCCTTTTCTCTCCTTTTTCTGAAATCATCAGCGAATCTGAAGAAAAAGTTGCTGCACTGCCTCTCCATAAGCGACCACAACACCGGTCGCTTCACTGAGAGAAAATTCCCTTACTTCAGATGTCCGTTATCATCCAAAAAAAATTTTCCAAAGACCCATACCTCTTGTCTTATTTAATTTTTGGATAACTGAGCGTTAATAGTGGCCTTAAATAACTTAAGAAACAAAGAAAGCGTAGAATTTCTTACCCCTAAAAGCAAAGGAGTTGCAAAGTATGATGCATCGGTAACATCTGACTTTACATATGCACATTCAACAACACCCTTCTTGCCTCCAATAGCATCAAGCATCTAGAACAAAGAATTATTTCATTTACAGGAAGTCACATACTGAAAACAACGTCTTTACTGAAGACTTACTGGAGACCGGTACAGTTGAATATTTCCCCAGAGCTTCTCAAAAACTGATCAAACGTTAGGGAGAAAATTATTGGTATTTATAGAATTATTGGTATTTATATTATATAATTACATGACGGTATGAAGGTTAGAAAATAATTCGGCAAAGTCAGCAAAATAAAACAACTTATAGTCACAAGCAAGCAACCTAGCAAGCAAGCAATAATCTTTATTTGTTAACGCAGGTGAGAGGTTATGGCAGTTATACAGCTGATATGGTCCTGCAGCTTGTGCCCCCAAACTAATATTCTAAGAACGAATACCCTGGGTACTCATTTACCAACCTCGGAAGGATGGACAGCTGAGTTGACTGTAGGCTTGTAGAAAGTGGTCTCAACGAGATTCGACCACTCGGTCACACCACCTCTAAACGTGATGATTTGATGACTAGTACTACTCTTGATTAGTCGAGATGACTACTACTCTTGATTTTGACACGTTTCAGCTATGCCTTGAGTATAGGTTTGAGAGTATACGTACAGAGAAGGCAAATCTTGCTCCAGCAAATGCCATTGATAAAGTTGCTGATCCCTAAAACAGAAGGAAAGAGTCAAACATCAAAACATAAGTAATAATGGAGAATTGGATGCAACTAAGTCATTCAAGGAGGCTGTTTTCTTTGAAGGTCAACTTGCCCCACCTTCAAAGTCACACCCACACCACCTTAGAAATCAACATCCCCTCACTGAACTACGTTTACACGACCAATTTTCGCTAACAAAAAAGTTGGGGGCTTATGTCCCAAAACGCCCTTTAATCACGCTTATAGACTCAATTAATTCAAATCATTTTCTATCATTAATTTAACGGTATGGCGAGCTGACTGCAAAGCTGAGTTGAATAAACTTGACGAACTGAAGTGTTCCTACTTGATAATGTTGAAGAGCGGCTAATCGGAAGTGGGGCGAGTTGACCTGTTACCATAATATTATAGCTACTGAGATACAACTGCCTGGCAAAAATCTCAGAAACTCGTTGCTACAGCTCTCTGTAACTCTAAGTATTTCATCATACAGTGCGTTATAACGATGTAAAACTATATAAGATAGTGCTTTTGTTTATACTTACAGCTCCTGCTTTAGCATTGACTACTTCTGTTCCAGCATTCTGAATTCTTTCTGTAAGAGCTGCTAACTCTTCGTCTGAGAAGGTAACTTTTGGTGTAACCTTTACAACGATAAGCATTGTTAGGATGATACCAGATTGAACTAGATACAACAAAAACAGCAGACAGAGAACAGAAGCACAAAGAAACGCTTTGAGTGCAGGGTAGTAGCCAGTCTATACAAGGTTGCATTCTATTTGTAACCTTATAACAGATTTGAGAAAGAGATTATACGTTTTTGCTTTTCCAGAGGTTTTCTGCCAGAACGAAAACAACCAGAATGTTCAAATGGATCGGCAACATACCTACAGTGCGCATGCAACTTCTTTACCTTCAGAAGGTTCAAGGGGGGTGAAAAAACAGATCGAGTAAATAAGCTTTTAGTTATTGGATGGATTGAATTTTAGTACATCCTTGATTATCCGAACCTCGATTATCCGAAACTCGATGTATCCAAATCTCCATTTTCCGAAACGCAAAAATTTCTTAACCCTTTTGTATAATCAAAATTAATTTTAGATTAACCAAATGTAAGCCCTACTACTTTGAATCTTTGTCCAATATATTTACTGTATTATTTCAACCGTTTTTATTAAATCAGTTTATCTTTCTTTTTTAACAGATTCAAACTTTAGCAGAAATAATAACATTTTTTCGGTTGTAATGTAGCTACTTTACGTTGAAAAATTTCTACGAATGTCGTCTGCAATCCATTTGAGCAATCCTTAAGTGCCTGTGGGCGGTAACAATTAACTTGAAAGGAAGGTTAGCAAGTGGAATTGTCACCCTCGATTAGCCGAATTTTTGGCTTATCCAAATGACCCTCCGTAAAAATTGAGTTGAACGTGTTCGGATAATCAAGATGTAGCTACTGTATTAGGATTATACTTTTATATTTCTACCAAGGTGAAGGATATATCAAAAAAGAAACAATAAAACATACTTGAGATAGAAGAGGGATGATAGTGATGCCAGAATGTCCTCCGATGACTGGCACATTTGTTTTTGTGACATCAAGATTCTAAAATCACCAAAAAACATTACTGAAAATTTTACAGATATTCCATGCTTTGCATTGCAAGGTAGCTAAGCTGTTGTTTGTGTTGATTGGCAAGAAGCAAATCTTAGATCATTAAGGCACTGATAAGCCTACCTTCAACTCAGAAATGAATTTATTTGAGCGGACAATATCTAATGTTGAAACACCAAATATTCTACAAAACAGAAGAAAATATTGATACATAGAAGATGAAAAAATTTTATTGTAATGGAGACTTTCACTACTTTGATTAGGTACTATTGGCTACAGATGTTAATGCATAAAATAAGTATGGCTTGGTATGCTGGTAGCAATAGCAAACTTGTGAATAAGCGTAGGGACTAATGTGGTGGATATGCACTACAGGTGTGGGTCGCTATGTTTGAGGATGTTGATAGAGTTTACAGGGGTTTATATAATGCTTGATGTAGTTGGTTATAATACTAGATCTGGTAGATACTGGAAAGGAATCAAATGGGTTATCCTTGCTTTTGTGTACAAGGCTTGCAGGGTTGGCATTGTGATGTAAGAGACATTTTGGAGGAGAACACTTTCTCCAGATAGACTGAGTAAGCTAGAGGTTGGGAATGTTTTAAGTTTATAAATGTTTACTGAAATGTACACTGGTTTGGTCCATTGGGTTATTATTACGTGTGATGCCTGCCTTTGCAAGCCTAACGTGACACAGTTAATACAATAACCAACCCCTATAATATGAATCTACCAGAGAGCTACATACACGTCTGATACACTATCTCATAGATTCTTAGAATAGATAAATCAACAACAAGAAGTTAGTCCTAGACAGTGCTGACCTTGCAGGATCATAAACTCCATGTTTCTTGTAGACTTCTGATGCAATTGGAACAGTTGAATTTACCTTGAATGAAAAAAGGTCTATTAATTAGCTTTGTGCAATGTTTGGTATCACTACTGGCTGAAAAATCATTAACAGATCATTGAAAATGTCAAGAAGTGCCAACAGCAGCACTACCAGGAAATTATTGCCAAATATACTTTTCGCCAGAGATTTTTTGCAATTTTGCAGGAAATTGTCTCTGAAATGCTTATTACAACCCTTGAATCATTTCTACTTGAAGGAAATTTTGGCTAGTTTCAAAGGAAATTCTGATCTTTAATCTTTGCTGCCAGGAAGAAAAACCTTTTTCTGGAAGAGAAACCTTTTTTCAAACCCTAGTAATTTATCAAATGTGGCATTTAAAAGCAGTTTACAAAGTTGAATTTAAATTCTTTCACTTACTGGATTGGTTATGATTCCAAGCATGGCTTTAGGAGCTACCCTAGAAAATTCATAGCAGAAAATATCACTTCATGATGTCTTTCAGTAGTAATATCAATGGGAAGAGATGTTACATTCAAACACTATAGGTTAGATTACTAAATAACAAGAGTTTCAGGGATTCCTTGCAAGCTTTTGGAAAAATAATGGAATATTTCCTGAGACAACTTATAGACATTAAGACATGGCTACATATGCAACTTTTTGCTTCAAATGTTGACAGGATATGATAAAAAATAGTCACAACCATCGTAACAATTAAAAGAGAGGCAGGTGTAGCCAAGGATAGATTTTGGAACAGATTGTTCAGCAATCTGAGTAAACTTGGTCACATGAACATTGATTTGGTCAAACTTTTCGTGACATGTGGTTTCCTACAAATTATATAGGACCCATTCTTCTTATTGCACAAGTTGATTGTCACAGAACTTTCAGGTGTGTCATGCTGCCAGAAAAGGTGAAAAATGTAGTGTAGCAGTGGCTTTAGTGAATGGAATTTGGAGACTACAATCACAACCAGATGAGGTGGTACTAGACTAGAAGTTATTTGTTTAGTCTTCATGCATACACAGAATGCTATTCTAATCAGGCCTCACCAGGAAGATTTTCGTAGGTGGGCGGTAATCGCTCGCCTAAAAAAATTCAGGCGGGCAGTTTTTTATCTTGCTTAAAAGGCTGTTGAGGGGTATAATACAGTACTAAACTGAAGAAAACAAAGTTATAACGAGAAAAACACTTATTTAAACTAATTGAAACCAATTATAAAATTCGGAACAAAAAAGAAATAAAGGAATCTTTATGACGATAAAAGTACTTTCGGTGTTCAATCTTCAACTGTGATGCTTATGTTCGTCATTAAAAAGGTCATTAAAAAGTCGTCAACCGAACTAGAAACAGAGAAAGTCCAAGGTGACAAGGAGATTAGTCTACTTAAAGATTAAGGCGGCAGATTTCCTGTCTGTCTGGTAACGACGAGAGAAAAGCGAAGGTGGGCAGATTTTTTGGTTACTTGATATGGAGGGGAGCGATGACAGCTCGCCTCCAGCATTCGAGGGGAGGGACGAGGTGGGCGCGGGCAATCACCCACCTTAAAAGACGAGGCCTGATTCTAGTGTTTATAGAACAAAGATAAATAGCTACCTTGCAGAAGCATCCACTAGGTCTCTTACAATTGAAGCATTAGTGTTGAAAAGATCATCTCTTGTCATTCCTTAGGGATAAAAAATTTCCAGTCAGTGTCTCTCTTACACCTTAACTTAAAAGTTCAAAGATCAAAGTTGGCCCAGTTGGCAAATCAAGAAATTGCGATAGTAAAGTACAATCTAGTAAAAAATGGATTAACTAATAAAGGTTATACAATATTGCTTGTGTGCACAAGTTTGGCATCTTTCACAGAGGCGACTTCATTCACCAATCCCATCCCCCATAAAAGGTTAAGGAGAAGCTGAAAGTTTGTCTATAGCACTTGTTTCTAGGATCTTCACAGCAGATACACAAAGAATACCATATGATGATGATGCAATTTTGTGGTGGCTGGGGCTAAATACAACCTAACTGATTATAAGATTCTGGAGTACCATCAAAGCAAGCATTTTGCAAACAAATTCAATGAAGAAATTGAAATTACCTGGTTTTCTTGGCATTCCAGCTGGTACTAAGATCAATGTACAATCTTTGCATGCATCTTCAAGTTGTTCGGGGCCCTGGTGAGCGGTGACTGTACTTGCAGTCTCAATGTGACTCAGATCAGCAGCAACACCTTCAACAGAAAGATTCACATTCAGATATTAATCTTTATAATTGGAAAGGTTTAATACCACATTTATAGATGTAATTTGCTTCAAAATTTAATTTATGAGGAAAAATTTCATGGGAAGAAACTTTCAAGACCCGAAAAAAATTTGAAACTTCTTTTCTTGGATATTTTGCAAGAAGAAATTTCTTGATTCAACAGAATCAATATAGTTCTTGGGAATAAACTCCTGGGTGAATCTTACTTTTAAAAAGAAAATTCTGAGATGCTAATAAGGTTTATGGCCTTTCATCTTAAGGCCTTTCTTTGAAAAGGTCTAAATTCTCTAATATATAAACATATTCTGAATTCTTCACTAGGGAACCTAATCGGTTTCTTAATTAAGTTCATAAAGGTCTCAAAAATGTCTTAGGCTAAATTTTGCAGGTGTTGAGATCTAGGTTTCTTTTAAACTGTTTTCTTATGAAGAATGTGTATTTCAGATAAAAGTAACTGCATGCATACAGTTTGTTACGCTAAAGAAAAGAGCTTATCAAGTCTTGAGGACCAGATTGGTTATATTTTAAAGATATAAAGTAAATTACTACCCAGGTTTTCCTTTCTTAGGGCATATTTTTTTGGTAACATTCTGTTTTCAGCAGGCTTTCCCAATTCCGAAAACAGTAGACTTGGCAGGAAAAAGTTTCCGGTAACAAAAAACACGGTTTCCGAAATCTTAGGCTGACACAACAAGGCCACCATCTCCTTGGTTGCCCCACCTGTAAAATTTATTTGAGCATGCGCCTTTCTTAAGGGATGCCGATAATTTCTAAGGGCAGCCTGCAAAATTCTAGATTCCTTGCAAAGTCTGCGAAACCTTCCAGCTTTGGGGGCAGAAGGTTTCGGAGGCCTGCCAAACCTGCCGTTTTCCGAAGATGGTACCAAAAAAATATGTTTCGACATCTACCAAAAAGAGAGGGTGTCTGCTGAAAACAGAATGTGACCAAAAATACGCCCTAAAGCAAGGTAGTTTGAAAGCCTGAACACAAAATGCTGAAATACCGGAAGACTCTTTGCTTGCAAAAGCAACCCACCTGGAGTGTTTACAATATCGTACAATGCCAAGTGACTTATCAAAGGAGAATGCTTCAGAAGCAAAGACAATGGCTGTCCAATGCCACCAGAAGCTCCGAGGACAGCAACTTTGGTGTTAGTCTGTAAAAAAAATGAGTATAAATTGAAATAGCTAATTAAAGGCTTGTTTTATGTGCAAAATACTGTTGTACATTTGATCAACCTTAGAATTTTTGTCATGCATACATTGAGATTGCCACACAATTTTGTGGGAAAAGCAGGTCCTATTATTCATCAATTGTATTTGTCTGTGCACTTCTCTATGCAATCCACAAAACATAGCCTCACATTTACTAAGCCCAAAGTCTAAAGGGAAGTGCCTCTTGTAATCCTTAACTTTTGTGGGAGTATCTTTCCCCCTGTAAATTATCCTATCTTGGAGTAAAATGGCAAAATATAGTCAAGGTAGAAAAAAGAGACTGCAGAGCAGCTTATAAAATATTACACCCTCCTCTGACAACAGGAGCATTTTGTTAAAACAAGATACCTTGCGCATGAGCAAAAATAGAAAAAAAAATGTGCACCAAAGGCATTGTTTTCAAAACAATAGAGCTATTGTTTTCTATTGTTTAAGCAAAAAATTGCACCAAGTAGCAAAGCAAGCAAGTACTTCCATGTGCAGAAAAAAGTTTCCACCTGCCTGGGTACTCTACTGAGCAACACATTCCAATACATGTAGAAATAATCTTTCGATGTTTTACAATTTCAAGAAGTGCAGAAATCACAGAAAACAATTCCCCACTACCATTATACTGAAGTAAGAAAAGTCATTCTCCAGAAACCCATCACAAGGTCAAGGAGGACCATGAGGGCCTAATATCTAGCCAGACGCTTCCACGCCTCCCGAACTTCCTATCAACCTGCTCTTTCTCTTGCCTACTCATACATACCGTTGTAGATGCAGAAAAGGCTCTTGACAATTTAGGAGCATGCTTCGTTACTTCTCTCAGTGCTGGAAACATCTTGAAGGAAATAATTTTATCTGCAGCTTGACACACGCTCTTGATGCGGAGAGTGCAGAGGAAGAAGAGGCCAAAAAGTCCGAAATGGACCAGAGGCCGAATATCTCGGACACCAGAAAAGTATGCGCGAATGCGCGAAAGGCAAATGGACAGGAGGATTCTGATTGGTTATTGAAAAAAAAGTTCCTTTTTTTTCTTTTATAATTCGACACGATATCCTAGGATACATGGTCTACATTAACAACAGAACAATACAAAAAAAAAATTAAAGCTGAATTAGCTACTACAATAATGGGGCTCCCCAGGGAAAGGTCATGGAGACCTTTGTATTGCATTAGGGTATTATTTTTTCTGTGGTATTATTGCTCGCTTCCTGCGTCAAGGACGACAGCGAAACAAAATAAGCGCAACAAAACGTTTCAATTTCACTCTTAGAAGAACGAGGAATCTTATTCTGTTCTTATTTATATATTTTTTACAGTCAATGTTACTACATATTGATAGGCTACTTTTCAATTTTATCATCGTCTTTTCTCAGCTTCAAATCGTTGTTAAATTTTTCTCACTTTTGAGCTTCAAGGTCAACCAATTTTAGGGATTCTCTGTGGGTACCACAATTAAGTTCTTGCAAACGTCAATATTGGTGCTTCACTGCTGCTTTTGCTTTTACCCCCTGACGAAATGGTCAGTTCAAGCAACGTCAGTGTACAATCTGAAAATTGTATGGGGGTGGGCAAAAGCAAACCAAAAATTAAGTAGCAGAGAAGAATTCCAGAATTCCAAAGACTGCAATCTTTGCACTTGCACATGAATTTAATGGAAAACACAATGTAAAAATAACAAAACATTATTAACATTCGAAGCTAAGCTATCCAAAAATATTCTATACAAGTTTTAATTTAGTGAGTACTGAGGAGTGAGATCTTTTTTCAGGCACTGTAAGTTATGGTTCAGAGATCTCTTTGTAAGAGATTTAGACACCAATGTAATGCTATAGGTAATGCTAGGTAATGGTAATGCTAGGTAACGCTGGGTAATGCTAGGTAACGCTAGGTAATGCTCTAAAGCAATTAGTTGTCCTGGCTGTCAGAACATTAAAAGCTGTCCCATTCCATTAATTTTAACTTTGTTACATTGTTAAATTCCTTTTTAAACAGAATCCATTGTTACAGGGAACAGCATATGTAAAATCAAAAACAATTTCTCCATATAATGTCATGTCTAAAATCACAGGTTTTGATAAACTTCTCAGACACCACGAACTTAACAAACTCCAATACGACTGGCTTAGGAAGCTCCATAAAGAGTTAATAAGCTTGGTAAGACACATTAACATTACACCCTGAAAGCATAATAATTCACACTGCTGATCCACGGACCAGACAGAAATTCTAGGGGGACCCAATTCAAACTCAGCCCGTTCAGCCGCACTGCAGCTCATCTTTGACCCCCCCCCAAGACATAACTTAACGGAATTAGGCTATATAATCACATTTTACATTGTACAGGGACATTACGAAAATATATGATGCTATTGTAGAGGGTGGTAAAGGGGGCTAAGGATCACGATTGACGGGGACAAAAATGTTTGCCATTTCACGTTAAAAAAATAAGGCATTTCACGCTTCACGGTAAAAAATGCGGTCAATCACGCAGGGTCCAGAAATACTAGTGGTTCCACGGCTGCGAGCCGGAGGAAGGTTTCGCCTGCTACTCCCGCTGCTACTATCGAATTCGAAGAAGGCCAAATAGTAATTTTAATAAGAGATTTAATTTAGAAAAACTTTTTCAGCTCATATTGGCTGCCTTCTCTGAGTGTCAAATAGAACAATTCGAATTTTGATACTACCACATTGTTAAATTGAAATATATAACGGTTGTAATTCCGGAAAATAAGTTAGATAAAGAAATATAGATGATAATGAGGCTTCAATTGGACGCCAGAGGAAAGTTACACATTTTTCTAGACTCTGCAATCACTTTTCCTTTCGCAAAATACCCTTAACCACCCTAATTTTAAAGCTTATAGAATCAGAAATTCAACAAAACATATTTAATATATACGAAATGAAGATATGAAAAAGTTACTTAAGTACTAATGATAATAATAATTAAAACCCCGTAGATCCACCCCCATCACCTAGATCTGGCTCCGGCTCTTCAGTAGACAGTCTTGCTTTTTTGGCTTGAGGACCTTGAGGTGTATCAGGAGAGTCATCAGATGAAGATCTTCTCTATTAAAAAAAAAACAAAAATCACTTTAGCACGGAGCATGAGGACCAAACATAGCCAAGCAACTCAAACATGTTTTAACGTGGCAAATATTGAGTGTGTGGAGTAACGTGGAAGTCGATCTTTAAGTCTTCTGGACTAAATGGCTATCATGGGCAACGTGAAAGGCTTCCTTGATTAATGTGGTGTGGCCGAGTGGTCAAGGCGTTCCGCTCACGATCGTAAGGTCGTGGGTTCGAATCTCGTCGGGACGACTTTCCACTAGCCTACAGTCAACTCAGCTGTCCATCCTTCCAAGGACGGTAAATGAGTACCCATGGTGTTCGTTCTAGAATATCAGTCTGGGGCACAAGCTGCAGGTCCACATCAGCTGTATAGCTGCCATAACCCACAACCTGCATTAACAAATAAAGATTGCTTGCTTGCTTACTTGATGTGGAGTGGACAGCGCCCAGTAACTGCCGTCAGTGTCGAGCAAGGTTTGAGTCATTGAGTATGCAAAACCACAAATTTTTGGATAACGGTGGAAACCGTTTTGGAAACTTAATAGTGCTTTCTTCTTACACTTCTCAGAACATAGACGTCAGAAACAGACCAAAACGATTTAAACAGGCGGAATTTGTGCCCAGATGCGACTGAAAAACCACCAATTAGAAAGTAGCACTGAATTGGCATTGTGTTTCAAACACTCATCAGCTTTGGGATACAACAAGATCAATAGAATTAATTGAAGAGTCGAAGGGAAAACTTTCTGTTTATATAGAACAAGCCTTTTGGTTTTGATGTCCAAAAATTTTTCCATTGTTTTTTCAAAATTTATAAATGCTTTATAAATAGAAGCAGCTAAATAGCTATTAATCACAGCTCAATTTATCAACTTTATTAATAGTGAGGTAAATAACTTTTTACAAGCACCACAGTAAAACCAAGCCTTTTTCAATGCTGCAGCAAAGCCTGACAAGCAATCATTACAACATGAAATAAATTAAGCATAAAACACATTGACTTACAGCAGGAACGGCCTGTGGAGGACGCATCTCAGTTGTTGGGACTGGTATTCCTCTGATTAATTTATTAGCTTTTGCTTGCATTTCTTCGTCCTAAAATGAAATTCGTATAGTAAAATTTCGTGAAAGATCAAATCAAGTCAAGTTAGGTCTTATTATCGTATCAGTTCGTCACGAGTAAAAAGAGGTCAACTGAATCGGATCAGACCAAATCGATTATGCCACTTCATATCACATAACATTAAGTGAAATCCGAACAAATGAAGTCAAGCAAACCAAATAAAAAAAATAGCAACGCTGTAGCAATGTCCGAAGGACGCTGATGATGATGATAATAACGATGAAGATTATGATAATAATGACGAGGATGACGAAGAAGAAGATAACGATGATGAGAATGATGATTATGTTGATGGCGATGACGATGATGATGATGATGATAGTGATGATCACCGTCTTCAACATGATCATCATCGTTTTCAACATGATTATCATCTTCTTCAACAATGATGATCATGTTGAAGACAATGACTGGTAATGGTGATGATGATGATGATGATGATGATGATCCATTATGATGATTATGCGAATGATGACAATGATGATCAGGTGAACTTTTCCTGGAAGAATCCCAAACCTTTGAATCGAAAATAGAAAATC
>JAADKT020499661.1:0-13553 GCA_011763395.2 Chrysaora chesapeakei
ATGTTCCAGTCCAACGTTCCATGTACAGCGATAATTCTTTATCCATGAGATTCCCATCAATTTATGTGAGCAGCAATGAATTTCCATTAATAGAGAGTTCCAAATTTTGGATAAATCGAGATTTAAAGATTCTTCTGGTAATTCAGAGAGTTCATTCGTTTTCAAAGAGTGTTCAGATCAACAACAAAAAAGCAACTGACAACTGACAACCACACGTCGTTTCATGGTACAAAAATCCAAAACTAAAAAAGAGAAAGAGGCTGAGGGCCCGAGGGTTGGGGTCTTTTTCCCAAAGAGAGTAATGGTAAAATTGTGTATTCAGGGCTAAGTCGCAGTTCTAAGGAGTAGACTAACAAGTCCTGTGGCTGCGAGACCTATGGCTGTGAGTAAGGCCCTGGATAAACGGTCAAACATTTTTTGTCAAACATTTGAAATTTCCTTGTCAAGCAAATGTTTTACCGTTTAACAACATCGCAAAACAATGCTCGTCAAACATATTTGCATGCATCAAGCAAAAAGATGTTTTTGAACATTTTCCAAAACATCGCGGAACGAATTCTGTTGATTTTTGCTTTTTTTGCTTTTCAACCAATGCATTGTGATGTTGCCCAACTTTCAATCGTCGCTTGATGAATAAATTTCAAATATTTGACAAAAATCCTTGAAAATTTGCCAGGACCTAAGTTCTCAGTAGACTTACGAGACCTAGGCTTATTCCACGAGTCGTAGTTTTTGCTTCTTAGGCCAATCTGATATCTGGCAGATTGCTCAGAACAACTCCGAGCAAAAGGCTATCCAATCGAATTTTCTAAGTAATTAGTTGTTGCTGTTGCTAAAGGCTGCCGATGCTGTTTGCGAAGAGTGGGACTTATGTAATGAGTCTATACACGACCAATGGTTGGGATGCTGCCATTGCCGGGGCTCGAAAACCAACCCAAATGAGCTCCTGATGTTAAGAGGCCTTGAAAAACACAAGGAGAATTGAACAGAGAGATAGCGTTAGACTATAGTTGACTCTTTTACCGTTAAGTGAAATATAAAAAAGTTTCTTAAAGAGCAAATATTTCATACAGCGGGTAGAATTTGCTGAATGAGATTCATTCGAGGAGCGAAGCAAGGAATGTTTCAGATAGCTAGTATTCGTGTTCTCATATGTCAACTTTAGGATTGAGAAAACAGCATCAGAGTCATCAGCGATGATATATAAGTTGGCTCTTTTATAAAATCACGAATACCATTTAACAGTAAACTAACCTCCTCCACAAGGTCTTGAGCATTTCGTCCACCCAGCAACACTCCAGTGCAAAGTGGGTTTCGTCCTTGCTCGATTTGCGTTGTTTCTTTGAAATGAGGTGGTTGTTTTTAGAATTTTATTGCTCTTGGACGCAGGAAGTTTGATTGTATAATTGAAGAAAATCTCGGGTGGGCCTTCTTGGTAAAGAAGCTAGAAAGACAAACATAAGTGTGATCAAATTATAACTGCAAAATTGCGATGGACAGCATTGGGTGCTTGAAACGAACTCGTATTGCACGGTAGCTAGATAGTGCGCAGTAGAGCTGTGGTGTGACTTTGGCTGAAACAGGCCTAAGCTGTGGCGAACTGGGAAAATGAATTGATGAAGAATGATACAATCCAAGTGCAATTCAAAGCAAATTATAAATCAATAACTTACGACAATCTTTAATTCTTTTGTTGTTGGCCCAGCAGCGGTAATGATTTCAGTTGATTTAGGCCCTCTGTTAAGGCGATATTTTATCAGAGTGCCAGCAGCCGTTATGTCCTTTCTTAATACAATGCTCCAAAGACCATTGACGAGGTACTTGTCCCCAACCTTCAACGCTGCAAAAGAAAAAATAAGTAAATACTGAGAGACACAGCTCTTAAGATCAGAATGGAAGACTTATAAAGGGACCTCAAACTTATTCCTTGTAAAAATACTCTGCAAAAATACTCTGCTAAGTCTTTGGCATATGTTTTATTGTATAGGATATTACATGTAGAGATCTTTTAGGTCAAGATCTTTCCCTCTCGAATTAACGCAGACGGGAAAATTTTTTGTCAAATTAACATCCAAAACGTTTTAACGGTCATTAATGGTATCAGAGAGAATTTTTATGGTGAGATATTTTGTTCGTACCATATACGAGGACATAATCTAAAGAATGCTGTCTCACCAAGATAGTTTTCTGATGGTCTCGCTTCTTGAACTTTTATGTTTGTTGCTCCAACTGGTATCTTGAATATTTCATTGTAACCTAAAGGTAGTATGTAAATAAGTAAGAAATAAATAAGCAATCAGGTTTATAGATCTACTGCAGTTGGGGACAATTGCGAAAGCTCATTTTCATGCGCTTCAAAGATAAGAATGGTTACGAATCTCATTTTTGAGTTAATGTATGCCTTCTCTCATTTTTTTTATTAACTGTCATGTATTCCTTAACAGTTTTGCCTAGATAAGCTTCTATACTCTTGGTCCTTTAGTCCTCTTTGCCGCACATCGCTAGCCGGCGTGCAGACTATACTGTCCACTGCGAAGGAGCGCCTATGAGGAACTTCGAAAGTCTGCAAATTAGCGTTCAAATTTGTGGTCTGAGACCTTGCGCAAGAATTATCGACTTTGTCCTGGTATTGTCTTTAAGCCAATCAGTATCTTGTTTGAAATATTGAGGACCCAGTCAAAAGCAAGAATGATTGCCACATGTTATTTACGTCATCATAATAGCAGCACAATCATTCTCGCAAATACAAAATGGAGGAAAGAAGAGCAGCGCTGACTTCAAGGATAAAGTTTTCTTGTCTGCAAGACCTAAAAGATTGGGATGAGATTTACAAGTTCCTCATAGGCGCTCCTTCGCAATGGACAGTAAAGCCTGCACACAGGCTAACATAGTGCCGGCTGTTCTTGAGTTTCGCTGGCTGTCCTTCATGTATTGCTACTTGTTTCCTTCTTGTCGTTAAAGGTCGCGGTCCTGTTGCTAAAACAGTCTATCTAGAGATCTTTTCATCGCGAGGAACCCAGCAACATCGAGCAGTGTTATCGTTGATATGTTGCTAGCTGTCGAGGAAGTAATTAGCTATATAGTTGTTCCTAAAGTGTTGTAAGCTCCATTTACAAAACTCTGCAACACCAAGATTTATTAGAGTCACAGTTATTACTGTCGAATGGACTCATACACTCTTGGACTCGTGCTGTTTTGAAAAGTTTGTTTGTTTCTGCGCAAACCGAAAGAATAAAAAAAAGTCTAGACTTATTAGATGAGTCGTCGTTATCGCTATTGAGTTGAACTGCTATAGAACTGAAAGGCTGGACCTTTGCTACGGTTACTTGAAAGTGTCAGTTTCATGAGCGAAAACAGGAACTCGAGTAACAAGTCTAGTAATTCGTCTATGCGACATATCAAGCGGCACGCAACAATACAAACCGTGATAGGCAAAGAAGAAAAAAATAAATACCTAATTTGAGTCCGGCTTTAGAGTTAAACATTCCAGATACTTTGCGGGCGATTAGTCGATTTGACTTGACTTCGGGTTTCAAATTGATCCTTGGTGTTACTTTCTTGTTAAATCGAGGATAGAAAGTTTGAACTTGTGGACTGACTTGTCTGTTGTGGTTCATTGCTGCACTTCGGTAACTTTGAAGGGCTCTCTGACTTTCAAGGGTCAAAAAATATCGGTTTTGTCCAACATGAGTTCGTTCGTTAGATGCTTTCAGCAAGTTGCCATTCAATACTGGTCTTTGAGCATTTGGTTTCTCTACTGTCTGCACTTTCTTGATTTCAGCCTTGGAAGTCAATTTGAGAGGAGATGAGGATATGAGCACATAATGTGAATTGAATAATGCATGTGACATAGTGTCGTATGGTAAAGTAGTTACAGAGTAGATTAACTCGGAAGAGTACATTATTTATCAGTATATTATATACTGTACATACAAGTTTTTAATTGTATGGATGTCAGTAAGTAACGTATCATTCAGTCCACCGTTCTCATTGCATCTGTGTTTCTGCTTTGGGCTATGTTAGCCCTTCTTCATAATCTGACATCATAATGATTTATTGTTTCCTTGAATAGAACCACTAGGATACTAGGATAGAGTTCAATCTTGACAGAAACCTTTTCCTGTACAGACTGCATGGCCAGAGAGTCAACGACAATTCTAGTGAGCTTATTATCTTATATCGCCGATTATTCCATTTTGCATGCGCGTGTTTCGGCTATTTTAAGTCTATTCAGTGCACATAATTATTTATATTTTTCTTGAGCAGCAAACACTAGAACATATTTTCCACGAATGGTTTACCACAGTTGATGAGATTCGAAGCCAAGACTGAGGGGATGACAGCCTTGGGCCGAGAGTCAATTCCCTCCTTGAGAATCTCTTCGTAAATTTGCAATAAATCTTATTGATCCTTGAAAATCATTCTTTTTCAAAAGAAAATCTCGTACGCATTATTGAGGAATGAAATGCCTTGGGCTATATAACTTGGAGATTTTGCTGGAAATTTCATTCAACGGGATCCCAGTCAAGGTTCAAGTCATAAAATTGCACAATATAATATTCACGCTTGTTGAGAAATCTATCTTATAGTGTTTCCAAGCAAGAAGAGCAATCCAATTAGGATAAGCATCCAGTAAAAGTAAAGTCATCATAAGATGAAGTACCGTGCCGCGGTTACAATTTAGTTTTATAGGATAAAATATTTTGATATTTACTTGTGGTCTGCGTTTTAAACATGTTCCATTGTAACAAGCACTGTTTCCATGTTTTCCACAAAGCGTTCCATCAACAACGGACTTCGCAAGTTCTACAAACATCCTGAATCCCTTTGCCATACAGTACAGACGACATTCATTCAACCCATCTAAAACAAATGTTTGAAAACTGCATTAACGTTTTTAACTGAATATATCCAGGGCAGTTAGTTCACGCCTCACTTTTGAGACTCGTTTATCACGTTTGTTTTTTTGTTGTGTCCAGTTGAAACTCCTCAGATTCTTCTGATAATTCTTTTGAACTGAGTCAGACGAGATATAAACTACTGTCCTATTTCTGAAAAAGCCACTTTGCTTACTCAAGCTAAGTGCTACGAAGAATAGTATAAATAGGGGTGAATAATGTTTATTGAGGTATTAGGCCCAAGCCAAACGATCAATCGTTGATCCAAAATTTGAAATTTTTTTGTCAATAAAAATGTTTGGCCGTTTGGCCACGTCCAAAAAACATTGCTCGTCCTACAGTTTTTGCGTGCATCAAGCAAAAAATGTTTTTGAGCTTTTTCAAAAACATTACGCCACAAATTGTGCTTATTTTTGCTTGTCGAGCAATGTTTGATCGTTTGGTCGCCTTTCCCACTTTGCTTGTCAATCATTTCTTTAGTTTTACAAACTGCAAAAATGTGCAACATTTTACCACCCAGCAATATTTCTTAGCAACAAGGCGTTCGTGCTTGTGCATTAGCAATAACATCGTTGTTGGACAGGAATGTTTTTGATCGTGGCCGAACGGTCAAACATTCGTTGTAAAGCAAATTTGAAATGTTGGACCAACAATGTTTGATCGTTTGGCCAAGGCCTTAGGTATGAACTTGTCAGGGCAAAAACGAACATTTTGCGACTCTGAACGGGCAACGTGTAACTGTGTCCAGGCCATGAGAATCTCGGTTCAGCACTTTACCAAGAGGCCATAGCAACAACAGAAACTTTATTTTTAATTAGGCATAGAAATTTCATTTTGGTCAAAATATTTGGACGATACCTCTTCTGCGAGAAATATGGCCTATTCAAGTCATTTCCTGCTTCACTTAGGCCTACTACAAACGTCGTGGCAGCGGCGTGCCGTGCCAGGATTTTTCACTCTGGTACGGCACTGGCACGACGTCTGAAGAGATTATAGATTTGTATGCCGTGCTAAAACCTGGCACGGCGACTTTGCCGCGCCAGAGTTTGCAAGCACGGCTTTGGCACGGCGTTGAAACAAACGCTGTGCTGTTGCCGTGCCAGATCTCACCTGGTCAACTATTTAACTCTACAAATCTGCAAAATTGCATTGATAATTTGCCATTTCATAACTTGAAGCATTAGAACGGAGCAGGAAGCACTGGCACGACGTCTACATTAATAAAAGTGCTAATTTCGTGCTGGTGTCGTGCCAGAAAAAGGCCAGCACGGCACGGCGCTGGCACGACGTTTGTAGTAGGCCTTACCCAATGTTTAACCTTTACCCCTAAACAATTTTTGTGAAAAGCAACAACGTCGCTAGAAAAAAACATTGGAACGGGGATGAATGGGGGTCCGTCAAAATCACAAACTATTTAGGCTCTTTCAAAAATATTTGTCCAAGATTATTATACAGTCGTAAAACGCCTTTCCTTGGAATTGTTTTCACAATTTGGTTACAGGAGAAAAACGAAAAAGGCTTAGTTCAGGGGATGTGGGTTTTAGTGCACGTTTTTCGAATACAGAAACAGGCATTACCTCTAATATATGGCATCCATGTATACTTCTGTCCAAGGTAGTCTTTCTTATCAAATTTAGAACACTGTTCTTTTCTTGCATCGTATTTTTGGTCTTCAAATGACTTGACAGATACACAGGGCTAATATGAGAGAGAAATGCATAATATAAATAAATGCAAGAATCTCAATACTTTAATTTTAAGCTGACCGATTCTTCTATTGAAGAGTATTTTTAGCTTATTTCCTGGAGAAGAACAGATAGAGAGCGAGAAGAACAACGCGAGATACAAAGTTCATTATACTTCTCATTATAGTAGCTAATATTTTGAGTTGCATGCAGCTCTTTATGGGCTCTTTATCGAGATTAAGTAAATTAAGATAAAGTTTGAGAGATAATTGTGAACATTGTGACATGCTAAAGGGATACTTTGATTGGCGGGAAGGTATGGTGACCGAGTTACGCCAGGCAGCAATTTTGGGGAACTACAAAAAAATTAATCTCGCATTACATGTCTGTTCTTCTTGAAGTGCAAATGGTGTCAAAAGTAAATTTATACTTCATAGAAAGTTAACAAGAAAATGCAAAAAGTGCATATGATGGAAACTTTGGACAAGGTCCAGTTTTTGATGGGCTCTTGCTACCTGTAGCGTAATGTAAATGCTCGAGGCCAGTGGGAATTTGGTAAAATGGGACTCTTATGTATGGAAGGTGAAACAAATGGAGCACTACGAGGCTTGGAGTAAGTGGGGAAATTTGTCCTTTAGAAACTTGAAAAATGCACGTTAGGCCTTAGGAACCTTTTTAGTGTGGCCATAAAGCACACAATACGACAAAATTTTTTGGGACCCTTCGTTCACGACTAATGGAGGCTAAACTGCGTTACGCGACTGCGTGTTACGTAAGGGATTTAGGGCTTGCGTAAAGTATGAATCTACATTTCGTGAAATAACGAACATTAAAGTGTTGATGGTATGAAACTTTCAGTTTGAATTACTAACAAAGAAATAAGTTTGGGTAAACTGGATGAATGAGAAGAAAGCTAGCTAGAAGGCTGACAAGAGAGTGGCGAGCGGGATAGATAGTTTGTTGGATGGAATGGCCGTTCACAAATGTGTGCTGATGTGATATCATCCCAACTGTGATACGTTTGAGCACCTCAGAAAAGGTGTAAGTCGTACAAGCGATGAATACAAGACTTTAGAACACAAGCGATACCAGTCTTATTGCATGCATTTGCTCAAAAATCAGCCAACGGTGAGGGCGGATACGGACATGTGCTTCTCACACAAGAAGCCCTGACTGAACTCTCGTAATGTTACACGTCACAGATAAACTCTGTAAGAGCGAAGGGTGCTTGCATATGCTTGCATTGAGGAATATGATGGCTGCTGAATTTACCAACGTAAGACATAGACCCAGGAAAAGTTTTTTCAAAGCGAAATAGAACGTCTTTTAGTTCTCTAAACTAAAGTGTGAGGAGACAAATGGAAAAGGAAGAAAAAAAGAACACCTGACACATGGAGCTAAGTTTGCTGTCGATGTCAACTGGGAATTGATGAAGAGACAAATTGACTCCTCGCACGCTGAGTGACCTTGTACGTTCTTTTCCACGCAGGTCAAACTAAGAGTCTCAAATGCTAAGCTGAGATCATAATTAAGCTTTAACCATAAGATATCAATCAATTTTTTGCATTTTATTCTTTGTGGATTCTTCCCACTAATTGGATACCATAATTAATAGCTTACTGGAATTTCATTTTACAAGAATCGACGGGGTCAAGACTGAAGATCTGGCGTGATTTGAATTCTCCGTCGGTTAATCCAAAAGTTGAAACGAATATACAAAACGGAGGCTGTGAATTTATCTATACAACTACAAAAATCAGATTCTTCCGAGTAACAGCAGAAAGTGTCATCGTTAGAAATGCTGTTTATGGCAAAGAAACATGCCACAGCCGAGCAATGCAATGCAAAGTACGACCCCACAGAGAGGTCATTCTGGATACAATACACTCTTTTTTTATAAGAACCAGGAAATTTTTATTGAAGCTGGCTGTTCTTAAGTTTTTGCCTTTTTTTGAGCCTGAAATGTTCTTAATCTGTTCTTAATTCTTTGGTTATTGAGACATCTAGATTTTGTGAGTGAATGTCTATAGTGGTACTAGGGTTGTGTAAAAATGGAGCATGCTTGTCCAGTTCACTGCTTGCTTGCTTTTTACGTTGTCTAACTGTCGTACTTTCATATTTAGCTTATATTCTCCGGCTTATGAAAAGGCCCAGCCTCAGCTTGTTCTTATTTTGTTCTTAAAATCTGGGCAAAATCCAGGCTCGTGTTCTTCTAAAATTGTTCTTATAAAAAAAGAGTGTAGGGCTATCTACTCCTATCAACAAAGAGGAGAGACAAAACAATATGGAGAGAGTTGCATGGAAGAACTTCAGCCTTGTAGTTGTGCAAATAATCTGTAATTGCCTGACTAGATGGTCAAATGACCTGTGTTACATATGCATCATAGTCATTGAAAAGTATTATTCAAACTTTGATGGATGTGACATTCTAACAATATCACGCCCCTAATTTAAAGTATCTAGGACTTTTCTTAAGCTACCCTTATTTGCCCTGCCCTAGACTTCCTGAAAATAACAGCCCTGAAAGTATCTCGGAGATTTTATAGACAAGCTTGGTCACACCTGGGCCTGATACTCGACACGCCGGGAGTAGGACCATTAAGACCAAAGCACGAGCGCTGCGAAGAGCGATCAAGCAAAAACTGCATTACATGACGTAGCCTACAGTAGCAAAGCAAATCATAGCATAAAAGTGAAACATAACACTAGATATAGTATAATGGAAAGTGTAGCAAGGCTGAATTTAGCGGAGTACAGTGTGCTTGATGTTAATGTGGCAAAGAGGAATGATGTAGTGTATTGGCACAGTATAGTGTATCAAGGCAGTCGTGTGTACATGTTGTTTTCAGGGTTTGGCCTTATAATGGTAAACAAAAAATGAGAAATAATACTGGGAGAGAGTAACTTCAATCAAAGGAGTGATCTATCTCCTTTCGATGTATAACGAATGTCCAAACATACAGCTTGTTGCTGATGACCAACAATCTAGTTACAGTTTTTGTTATTTTCCACAAAATGTTTTCATATATTTGCTTCTGTAGAATTTAAGATTTGAGTAGAATTCAGCACAGAATGGAGAGTTAGATTCTGTGTATTCAGTAACCATGAAAAATACAAATTTCATTCCACTTAAGGCAAACCCCAAGTATCTTCATTATAGTTAGAGGAATCCAGACGGACATTTCGGGGTTTTAAGATTAGTATGTCCCAAATGCCATGGGCACCTAACAGCAAAACAGTTGTTGCTAACATCAACGATTGTTGGAAGTTGGGCAATTTGCTTTTGACAATTCATTGCCTTGTCAATTATTTCATTTTGCTTTCCCACAGTAATGTTTCTAGTAGACTTTCGATATGTTATTTACAAGTATATTCCTCGTTTTTGAGAGACTCAACTCTATTGAATTGCGTCCATTAGAAAGTCGCATCAAAATTCAAATTTGCGTTCTCTCTCAGTGCAATATTGTATAACAGAGCATCGCATGGCAAAGCATCAGGGAAAGTAATATCAAATGACAAAAAAGTACCACTCACACTTGTATTACATGATTGAAATTCTTTTCCAAAACCAGGACAATTTCCCTGCTGATGCCCCTGACCTTTGTAAAGACTCAATGTCATCGACAGTTTCGACCTGAAAGAGAAGATATCATTCTTTAAACAAGTATAAATTCGACAGGCCTTGCAACATGCACCTTGCTTCTGCGCCCAGCTAATTCTATCGGCAGCTCTAGTTGGTTACTGTATTCAATGTGGAAGCAAAGACAAGGTGCCATGAAAAAGGCACGTTATTTGTCACACTGTTATGGCTAGGGGGGTAGGGGGGATGTAAGGATTAAAACATGGCTAAAATTCGTCTACGTTTAAATATATTCGGATTATCAAGGCTGTTTCTGACACCGTATTAGACATGATAGTCACCACTTATCATGACAAGCCTTTGATATTTAGTAGGGCAACCTTTCGAGAGAGATACGTCTCCCATCATCGGGCAATGAGAAATATGGCTTCTTTCCTATTTATTGCAAAGGTCGGATCGAAAGGTGCTAAATTAACCGGACCTGCGAAGAAACTCGGAATTTGTTGGCGCTCAATTTCTAAAATTTGTGGCGCCAAAATTGCGTTCAGTGCAACTTTCGATGTTATTCAACCAGATTTACGTTTGTTTTGTATTGGACATTTTTATCAAACGCCTTTGATCATAAACATCTCAGCACATCTCTGCCTTATCCCCTGGGTGAAAAGGGGGTATATCTGAGGGGTCAGATAAAAAATGAATGGTCATTTAAAACAAAAAGGAAAAAAAAAAACATTACACGAAGTCATACTTTCATCAAAGTATTTTAATTTCGCTAATATTGGTCAAAATTGTATATATCCTCGAATCTTTGCATCATCGAGTCTTCAGTTATATCATTTCTGACAACTGTACTGTAAGAGCTACTATTGCCGACCTTCCTTAAGGCTTTGCCAACAGCTATTCCATCGCTAGTTGAAGCTCAGTTTGGAGGTTTTAAGCTGCCTCAACTCATCAGTTATATCATTTCTGACAACTGTCAATAGCCTTCTGTATTGCCATGCTCAGAACATCAAACAATGTCGAAAGTTTTGGTAACTGGCTGTAACTAGTATCAAAGTACCAAGTTAAAATTTTTTGACGTTTGGGAATTGTAGAGAGGCGTTCTGGACTTCGGGAAGAGATCAACAAAATTTGAAAGAGATATCCCACCAAGGAACGGAAAACAGTTCAGGGGTAATCTAAGATGTATTTTAAGGTAGCTACTTCTTTTATCATGATCAAATTTCATGATTCCTTCTCACCGATAAAAAGCGACTAAATAGCGATTCTAAAGCCAGAACCAGGCAAAATCCTAAGCACCACAGGGAAATAGCTCAGAAACTGCAGTGACAGAAGGGTGTAGTAGGGACTTCAAAGTCGCCTGGAACCACCAAGGTGTTTCTCAATTAGCCTGTACTTTGAAAGAAGCTCTGGACATGACTGATCAACTACTTCAAGATTCGATGTTTGTTTGCGGAACTTATTCGTCGACGGTAGTGGTAGTGACCGTTTTTAAACAACATGTTGCGCGAAACTTGTTGCAAAGTAATGGACTGTACAGCTTAATTCATAATACCTGAACCCGAAGTCAGCTTTGTAAGTCAAGTCTAGCAGTACTCTTTGAGAGCTTATTCATTGGTGACGACTTGAGCACATTCGCCCCGAAGTTATTTTAGGAGCATTTAAGCAGCAAAGAAGCAAAGGAAAGACGTGGGAACGAGGGTCAACTTGCTGATGAAAGTTGCGATAAATGGAAGAAAATCGACAACGTAAAGTCCTCCCAACTTTTAAAAACCTTTCGAGAAAATGACTCTCTGGTTTCTCTGTGGAGCTCTCGGTTACTGCTAACTTAGAGTGGACTTTCGGTGTTTCCTGTTGCGATCGCGATTCTATCTTAAATCCTTTTTTTGACACACGGCCAAAGGGACTAGCACTACAGCAGTCAAGACAGAAAATGATTTCAAGGAAATCATTCAATTAATCAAGCACTCACTCTGTCATTAACCAAATTAGGATATGAAATTAAAATGTCATAGAAGCCCTATCACTCATTAACAACAATATAAAGGAAAGATAAGAATAGCGTGAATTTTTGCAGCTTAGCTTTGCTTTGTACAGAATTATATTTAGCACAAAAAAGCACTGGGACACATCACAACGAAGTGGCAGTGCACTATGAAGAAATAATTAGGACTAATGAAAGAGGAAAATAGTTATAAAAAAGACAAAAAATTAGAGCTAAGGGATAACCAAATTTAATAAAAACACAGCTAAATTCTCAGTAGTCATTAGGCTAAATGCTTCTCTTAGAAGGGGTTATTTATTTTGTTTATTTTATTGATAAAAACTCTGCATGATGATATTAAATAAATGATAAGGATTACATAATTAGGAAATCTTCATGACAATATAAACAATAAGGGGTTGTGGTTTCGGTAATGCCTTAATTTGAATTTATCCTCGAGAAAGTGGCATGGCGGCCTAAAACTGCCCAATCGAGCTTCAACTAGCGATAGAATAGGGGTAGAATAGCTGTTAGCAAAGACTTTATGATTATAAGGTGGAAAGAAGTAGTATCGTTAGTATCGGCGGTATTTGCAAAAGTAGTAGCAGCAGTAGTAATAGTAGTAGTAGAAGCATTAGCAGCAGTAGTAGCAGTGGCAATAAGATTAGCTTCATCAGCGTAGCACAATAGTAGTAGTGGCAATAAGAGTAACATTAGCAGCAGCAGCAGCAGTCGTAGCAATGGCAAAAAGTAACATTGGCAGCAGCAGCAGCAGTAGTAGTAGTGGCGATAAGAGTAGCATTCGCAGCAGCAGCGGTAGTAGAAATGGCAATAAGAGTAACATTGGCAGCAGCAGGAGCAGTGGCAATAAGATTTACTTCATCAGCGATAGCAAAAGAAGTAGTAGTAGCAATGGCATAATAAGATTAACTTGACAAGCAGTAGCAAAAACAGTAGCAGTGACAATAAGAGTAACATGAGAAGCAGCAGTAGTATTAGCAGTAGTCAAAAATCTTAGTAGTAGCGGTGGCAACAAAGGTAGCAGTAGTAGCAGTAGAAACAGCAGTAGCAGTAGCAGCAGCAGTACCACAAGAAGTACCACCAGCAGGTGATAGAAGCAGCAGCACAGCAGCAGAAGTCACGGAAGTAACGGTAGCCACAACAGTACCAGTGACAGTGCTTGCAGCATGGCCGACAGAGCAGCATCAGCAGCATTAACAAAAGCAGTAGCAGTAGCTCTGACAGAAAATAGTTGTAGTAAGAACAGCGACAGCATATTTACACATCAAAAGAAGTAGCAGCTATAAGTACTTACGTTTGACACCGCCGTGTTCTTTCTTGAACACCTCCATCACAACTCCGAGAACATGCCGACCAGCTTCCCCACTCACCCCACTTATCCACTT
>JAADKT020499772.1:0-13549 GCA_011763395.2 Chrysaora chesapeakei
AGATACGTGCTGTGCAAGCTGTCAAGTTCCTTTACTCTCCATGAATTTTCTTTCGGATGCAAAGAGGCAACAGAAGGGAGTAGGAACCACTGAAATTGTTAATTTTCAGTTAGCTGTACTTTAAAAGATTCCAGCTTTTAATAACTCTGCAGTATTGGGCAGTTTTCCATTGTTTTTGCAATCTGTGCAGTGGTTGAACGAATAGCTTTTATTTGGACATCAATGGATTTTATCAGAGCCTGGACATAGAATAGGGATAATGCAAAAGAAACCCCTAAACTATTTCCTATGCCAAGCATACGGTCGACGCATAATGCAAGGCTTCTCTCAATATGAAATGACCATTACAAAAGCTTCCTTTAATCAAAATACCTTGACTGAATAACTTAAAGCATTATGATAGGGACTACAAAAAAATTTCAGTCCAATCAATATATGGTGATTTGAGCATTGAATATGAATACTTACATCTTCAAAGAAGACATTAACGGTGTCTAATGCTTCCATGATATTGGCCTTGGATTTTGGCAGATGACTGAAAAGACGTTCCTGGAAAAAGTAAACATCTATTGATAACGATTGAAGCTCGAAATGCTATTTATTGGCTCAATTTTGACCTATCATATCGTTTGCTGTTCTGTACAAACCAAATCGAATACTGTTAGATCCTTACACGCTACAGGTGATAAGAGATCTACAATAACAAAACAGTCATGCAATAAATTGCCTTTGGACTGTTCATATCAGACTCTTCTTGCGACCAAAGTCACCAACAGGTACAGGACACCCCACCCAGGGTAACCATTGAGAGGGAGCAAAACAATTTAAATGAAGCAAAGTTTTTGGAAAAACAACCTTATTATAGCTAGAAACGCCTTTCTTCTGCTCTTTTGAGAGCTGAAGTGCAGAGAGTGTTGGGGGTATCTGAGGTCCTTGAATCGACAAACAAGGTTTGTTAAAGGTTTCTGCAAAGAACACAGCTATAGAGAGTTCTGTTCCCTCTCGGTATCACTGTGAACTATGTCACCTCCCACAAATGTATTAGTGCAACTGTATGTAGGGGCCAGATCTTAGGTATAAGCAAAACCATCTATAGAGGCAAATTTGCATATTGGGATTCAAGGTTATATATTGCAATTTACACTTAGGTTATGCACTGCATTTCCAAAAAGCTCAGTAAAACTTGGGAACGATTACTGATCTTGCTATCATTCAATTTATTTTAAAAATGTCACTAAAGCCACTTACAGCTTCTTCTTTGTATGGGGAATGATCGCTTGTGATTATCAATACTTGACATCTAAAAAATGAAGAAAGCATTGTGTAACTAACATGGAAAGTAAATGAATTCCATCTTGTGAGGCTTGTTTTGGTAACGTCGTTAGAAAATCATCTTGGTAGAAGATTAGGGACGAATGAACAATCGACCGAACAATAGTAACTTTAAGTTTATCACAAGTTCATAATAATATCTTATGGCTTAAAATGGTAAAAAAAAAAACATTCAAATATTCCAATTCGTAGTGCAAATATCCCTTTCGCGAGAACAGTGTATTGATTACTTGGATTTTGTTCTGTTAAGGTGAGACGTAAATGTGTAGAAGAATATTTTGCAAACAAATCAATCAATGTGATCTTTATAAGTGACTATCGCTTTTAAATCTTTAAGTAGAATAAGCTTAAGATCTCATGTGTCAGCTTTATCTATTTGAAAATTATATTTTATCAAAAAATTTGAACAACTGCTAACTGATTATAACTCACGTTAACTTCTTTGAGACTTCTGTGAAAAGATCGCTACGACTAAACAATAGAAAGAAAACAACTGTTAGTGAACGGCAGTGGAATTTAATGATCATAATCTATTAAAAGTTATACGAGGCAACGGAATTTCGTCAGTTAATCATCGCCAATTTCCGCCCAAAAACAGCAAAGACAAACTATCACAAAATGGCTGAACGACTCGATATGCATCATATTTGTTTCAGTTACAATTCAGAATACCGTTTTAGGATTTGAATTTCTGGACACAAACTCGCAACAAACTGGAAACAAACTCACAACAATTCGAAACCACTGCTATAATGTTTGCATTTGACTGTGAAATGTCTTCCCAACTCTATAAAGTCAACCCCTCTCGTCATTTGGCATGTTTAGCTTTCCCAATACATATTTTAACATACCCGAGTAATTTGCATTACCCTTAACATATCTCTTACAGCGATTATTAGGACAGACAATTCCTAATTTGCTTTTAACAGGGCTTTTGATGATAGCAGTTTATTGTAGCTGCCTGAAACACCAGGTATAAAGATTGCTGAAAAAATAATCAAATGCGCCCAGGTATAATCAAATGCGCCCATTTTCTCATTGAACAATTCTTGAAAGTTTGTTTAGGCCTAATGACTTCAGAAAGAAGGTACAAAATATCGTTTTACATACATACCTCATGTAAGCCTTGACAAACTGCGCCATGTTATGAGGATTTTGGATGTTGGATACTTCCTTGATGTATATATCCAGTCGTTCCATATTAACTTTCTTTGCTTTCTAAGCATGAAAAAAGAAAACAAACATTAGTATATTCAGTTCAGTTCAGCTTATCTCGCATACTACCTCGTAATATAGCAACGGGCCATTGAAGCAAAGCAATGAATATATGAAAAAAGAAAAAATAAAACAATTTCAACTGAACAGCATGAAGAGCTGAAAAATACATTATTAAAAAAATGATATTAGTAAGCTAGATTTTTCCACGAGTGGTATGCCCCAATAGATGGGATTCGAATCTCCTAGTGTTTGCCATTCATGAAAATTAATATCAGGGAATACGCATGTAGATGTGAGTTCAATATCGAGAATAAATAAGATTAATTTATGTAAAACATTACGTTTCCAAAATGATGCCAAATGAGAAATTAAGAACAAGAAAATATGAAATCAAGGCCAAATATTACGTTTCCAAAATGATGCCAGATGAGAAATTAAGAACAAGAAAATATGAAATCAGGGCCAAATATTACGTTTCCAAAATGATGCCAGATGAGAAATTTCTGAGTCGAGCTTGTGAATCCTTTCGTTTCCAATTGCCAAGAAGCAAGCTACGAAAAAATGAAAATTGTCATGATTAATATTTGTATACGAACTATAAGATTATACAAAAGTTTTAACAAATTCCAAAAGAGACCAAAACCCAATTTCGAGAATAATATCCAAAATAGCCCTTTATTTCAAGCTGCAGTAGCTTTTATTGATAGGCAAAAAAATATCAAAACAATAATTTTTATCTTTTGGCAGGAAAGTTTCTGTTAGTTCCTCGGTCAGGGTTGAAGCATTAAGAATTGAAATCGTTCAAGAATTTGCTTATGATATACTAAATGGAAATTGGTCTTAAGACGTCAATAGGATATAAAGAACAATGGCACATGTGGGATTTTACTGTATCATCACAACAATATTTTGCACATAGAAAGCGAATATTTCATTGTTAATAGCTTTTGGAAGAATTTAGAACCGTATCATGCAACATGCAAATCCTCAAAAGGTGACGGCAGCAGAATTTATTGATGAACATAAAAAATGAGTAATGTATATTTGGTAATCCAACCTTTTCCTCGCCCCATTCTCTAAATCCAGCACTTCGTCCAGCAGGATCGACAACAACCAGGCCAACAATCCATGATGGTTTTTCCATCTAAGAAAGAATAATTAATTTTGCATTTATGCATTAAGCTAATTTCATTTATGAAGAGATACGAGGGGCATTTAACTCTGCGAAAAAGCGTACGAGATTTCTATTAAAACAAAAGGACTTCCAAAGGATTTCCAAGAAAACAATAGGATTTGCAGCAAAGGTGTACGAGACTTCCAAGGAGTGAATCGCCCCTCGAAGAGATAGAACTACGAATGGGTATCGAGGAATCAAACATCATAGGCAAGGGATTGAATGAAAATGTAAACCAAAGCAGTTTTTTCTGAGGGCCAGAATAGTTAGGATATACCGTAAAGGCTCTATTTAGCCACCGGGAGCTTATTTCTTTTTGGAAGTTTTTGAGGGAGGACTTATTTGAGAGGAGGCTTATGAGAGAGTGGAGGCTTAATAAATTATTTAGCATATTTAGTTCTATATTTGTCAAGACAAATGCTACAGACATTAAAAATGAACTATAAAAGAAAGTTTTAACCTTAGATCACAAAAAATTCGTAGTAGCTAAGAAGTTATTAGTTGTTGTAAGACACAAGTTGTGGATATCAAACACGTTACAACTTAATTTCATTTAACTTCGTACGTTTACTACTAAACATCAAGTGGCCAAAAGGAGAGGGGGGCTTAATAGAGAGGAGGGGCTTATTTCAAATTTTCACTTGAAAAGGGGGTGCCTAATAGAGAGGAGAGATAAAAAGAGAGGGGCAGCTTCCTAGAGCTTTTTCGGTACTTGTTTAATACTGCTGCATACAAATCACAACTTCTTTCACCTCTCACTTTACCGTCAGACCCACTTTTAGAATTGTTACTAAAATCATAAATCATTTGCACTCGCAAAGAAACATGGTCAAACAAAAGATGGCTATGATATTCATCAAAATGCAACATGCACTCTATGGCAATTATGGTCAGACTTCGGCTATATACAAAGCCTACATTGGCGATAACCGGGGGCGGAGACAACTGTTTCCTTTGCCTATGATGCTTCAAGTACTCAATACTAAAGACGATGGTGTAAAATGCAATACGAATAATGAATAATGAATAAGAGAGAACATGCATAACTTACAGCAAGATGTATCAGAATATTTGCTCCTGCACCAACTCCAAAGCCGACTACACCTTTGGTAAGGCTAGAATGAGGACAAGCCAAGATAGAAATGTCATAGAAATGTAAAATGATACAAAATGAAGGCCATACAGAAGCAAGGAAAAGCCATACAGGTTGACTCTCAATTTCGGAAATCTTGTAATAGAAAACAAGGAAGTCCCAGCAACAATGGTATTTCCATAATTTTAGTACTCGTTATTGTTTAATAGTTATTTCCTACAGGCATCGGACATAACCCTAAAATAGCAGTCATCTTCTACTAAATAAAAGCTCCTCATTTGCTTTTATTCCGACGTCTAATAAAACAGAGTTAAAACATGCTCACTTGAAATGTTCCAATACTGTGACGAGCATTTTTGCCATTTGTTGAAGGCCAGGAAACTGATATCTGGAAACAAAAAGAAATACAATGTATATCAGAACATGCTTTTATAGAAAATTGAGAAAAAGAGTGCGCAGTTTTGAATCCACTAAGCAAAGTGCTTCTTCGTAGCTATGGTGCAATTTTTGGCAACGTTAAGAAGTTTCCTTTGTTCTTTTTGCAACATATCGAATCAAAAACATCTTCCGTTTAGGCCCACCTTACACTATACCGGATAGCTTCGTGTTGATGCAAACACAATACTCCTATCCGATACGTAAATCAATGCGTGCCAAAAGCTTTCCGGAATAGTGAAACGGAGAGCCTAATGGAAGTGTTTGCACATTTCATATTTTATCATGAAGTTTCTTTGAATACTGTGTTGATTTCAAAAAGCATAAGCAAACGTGAGATTTAGCCAAGAAAGGCGACCCATATGACGGTGATTTAGAAGTATAATAGAAATAATTCAAAAGTCATTCAAAAAATATATACTTAATCACTTTTAAGGGATATGTATGTAAAGATATAGAACATTAACACAACTTACTGTGAAGAGAATTTTTCAGCGCCTTTTTGCTGGAAAAAATATTGAAATATTTAACGTTGAACTAGACCTTGTTGGGTAAGGGGTTCTAATTATAGGGGAGACATTCATTTGAGGATCTGTGGTAAGACCAAACATTTTGACGATTTAATTTAACGAATCTTGTTGTTCAAAGGAATGTACAGCATGCCCCCCCCCTAACACCCTTTACATAACTGCTCTTACTATGCGAGTCCAGTCTATTCTCACTACAGCAGTTTCTGGGGTGTGGGCTCCACATAATATACGCAACCGAACTGAAAAAAGTCCAATAGAGGTTTTTCCTAGACACACAGGGTATAAAGTAGCCCAAAAGCAAAATAATTAGTTGACACCACTGGCAAGATATGTCAGAGCAGGATCAGGAGTGCCGAATAGAATAACGAAAAGTATTATAAGGCATGGCATACCTGGCCAGGTGCATCGATGTGATAAATTTTGAATTTATCAAAAAGCTGTAGATTGTCTTCATGATGAAAGAACTCCTTGAAGCTGCTGTCTGCAAAAGAAGGATACAAGAATATAGAATATGGCAATACGTCAAGTGGGATAACTGTGACTGCTGTTTCAGGGTTAAACAGGCTCTATTGTTAGGGCTTTACTTTCTTTTCAGAACCTATCAAATAGACTTTAAAAAACCAGGAAAATCCTGCAACACTTGTACCAAACAATTATGATTCCTGATTCACGAGAGAAATTCTTAACAACTGTAGGAACCGTTCCTTTAGGCATCCTACCAACGCTGTTCTGCAGAACGGGGTAGCACAAAAGTGCATTTAGGTAACCAAACTTACTATAACTATATTTTCATGATGTCGAAGTGATCTCATGAAAATATAAGCATCATTTTGACCCTATTAAACATTTCATTCGCTGCCGTTTATGTTTCAATTCCTAAAATCCTAACCGTGACGAAATTCCGAAAACAGATCTTGATGAACGACAAGTTAATGCATCGCATAAATGTTCATTGCTTTTATAACTACAATATAGAGTGTTCAAATTGCATCTTTTTATTACATTAAAACAATTTTCTCTTTAGAAAAGGAGGGATGGCTCCCCATCCATCTCCTGGACCAGCCCCTGAAACGCATTCACATCTGGACAAAATTTCTACACAGAAGGCCTTTATTCCAGTGCTTTATCCAAACATTTTAATTATTTCGCAACGGGAGAGTAATGATCGTTTTATTTTCAGAACAAGGCAATTATATAGATCTCACTAAAAAGCTACCGAATCGGTTTATCTAAACATAATACTCTCAGATATAAAATAATGCTATTCCACTGTATGATTTGCCTTTAAAATCACATAAGCTCCAGCAGGCAAAATGTTCCGCATTTTCAAAAGGGCGAGTCAATAATGCGAAAATCATACAAGGCATACATAGGCATAAATGAAAAATCAGAAATATAACGACCAAAGCACAATGAAGGGCAGTGGAAACCCAAAAAGAAAAAGAGCGTAATGTAATCGATTACTGTGAAACAGGCAACCCACCGTGAATGGTCTATTAAGCCCTCGCCGCTTATAGTTTCCCCTCTCAACACTCTCCTTTTATGCAAACATGTGAAAGTGCTGCGGCGTCGTGGTGTAATCCAGCTGACTCGTCGTGTCAGAGGCTCAGTGTGGTCAGGGTTCGAGCCCAGTCACGGTAGCGTCAGGGCCAGGGTCGAGGTCTTAATTAGTTAACCTACTACTAAGATCCTAGCGACTGGCGCTAGCCTCCATTATCGCAACAGACGTCTTTAGGAGGAGTAAGCGAACTAAATGAAAAGCAAACATTTAACGATCATTTTCAGAACTTTCTTATCTCTAGGTCTCTAATTCATTTTTCAGTGTCTGCGACATCCATCGACCCGACCATCGTAACTGGGAAAAAGCAGAATAATGCTACAGTCTTTTTCATGTCGATACAGAATATATGACATCAATACAAAATATTCTATAACCCTTTTTCTAATTAGCTCTCTCTCTTATTAGCTACCCTATATATTAGCCAGTCAAAAATTCTCCAGAATAAAACAAGCTTAATTTAAAGCTTTGACGGTACATTTTTGTGCTTTTTTATGACATGACTAGCACAACAAGGTTTACACAATGCAAATCGCAGAAGGCTGATTCAGCAGATTATGTTGACAATAAGTGCAGTTACGTGTAATCCGATCCGATCCGTACTAGTAAGCTAACCAATATCTTATCAAGTAGGGATATCAGCAAGATTAGCACTGCATAAGAAGTTTATCCTGAATTCTGAAGATTTTGAAGCTGACAACGAAATGTGGTAACCCTTCTCTATAGCTGTAAGAAGCCAAGCAAGCGTTCCTACTGCCAGCGGATATCAAAATAATTCCTGGTTCTTAGTTTTACAAAAAACAATAACTATGTCAATTTAAATTAAAGGTTCTTTTAAATTCACGCGAAATCTAAGATGTTCTCGGTCTTAACAGGTTAAGACACTTAAGATGCGTATGATTTGCGTCACAATTACGACATCGAAACACGGAGCGGATGATATTCAGGCCCTGGCCAAAAGATCAAACATTGTGTATCAAACAATTGAAATTTGCTTGTCAAGCAAAATATTTGACCGTTTTTATGCACAGGTAATTAGTAGAAAGTACATGCACGAAGTGCGTCACCAGTAAACAGTACTAGAGAATTTGAGGTTAGGCAGATGGTTGCACGCGATGTTAACAATAAATAACCACAACCAAAGGATTTCTTATCCACCAACAACAATGACATGAAAGTCCATATCGTTATTTCAATCTCATTTCGAAGTCTATGATAGAATATTTAACAATAAAATTTTTATCCAATATATTCTAACATAGGCAACCACAACATTTCAAATTTCCTTTATCTAAGGCTGAGTAATTGGATAAAAACTCGAAATATAGTAAATAACGTTTATAAAGACAAAGCAAGAAAGATATAGAGGTCTTAGGTGAGGTCAAAGAGCACTTGCATCTGTCATACCGTACAACTATACCCTGGTCACTAAGTTTATCTATATTTGAAAGGCATCCCACACAATAGCAATTCCCTTTAAAATTGATTGTGACAAGAGCAGAGCAAAAACTCGCTTTGATCTCATATAGATCAAGACCTTAGTCTAGAAATGGAAACCGCTATAGTATTATCCAAAAGGAAAACAATTCACTGTCAAAAGTGGCTCTCCAGCTCTCCAGCATAATCCTCTATCATTGTCTTACTATGTATTTTGGTTCACAAAATACCTCGACTTTGTGAACTTTTCTTGACAGAGAGTATGGTTGAAAATGGATATGGCAAAAAGTGGTTTGATACAAATCATTTTCGGTGAACTTGAAATTAGCTAAGCTTAACAGCTGTATGTATATGTCTATTCCATTTGCTGTTCCATTGTCCGTAAGGTTTTCTAGGTTGTATATTTTGACTGTTTATCAAAATACTTATGTGCTTGTGAGAAATAAGCCATCTGCCCAGTCAAAAGAACTGATTTAAGGAAAGTCTAACAAAGAATAACAGACATTAGCTTAACATGGTTGTCCAATGTCTGTCACTTTATACACAAAAGAAAAGATCAATGGAGGAATAGCACAAAAAATCTAATCTAAAGTTGAGCTGTTTCTATCCCAAGAAATCATCTCTTCCCAGTCAAAGCTATATTAAAAATTTATGGTAGTCGGCACAGTAATAATAATGAAACAGCACTGTGTATTATTCTGTGATATTCTATTTTAAGATCATAATTCTAAGCTAACAGTGGTTTAATTATAAAAACCAATACATATTCAGCTTAAAGCTATTATTGTATTTGGAAGTGAGGCTTGGGTTTGTCTGGTGGATACTTGTTAATGGTGGTGACTAGCTCAGTGAGTATTCTGTGGGGTCTGCCTTCATGGGATTCAAAGCATCCTGTTCTCAAAATAACAAACAACAAGTCACCACCACAGTTCACCTGTTTACCCTTTCAAGGTCAGTTATAATAACCAGAGTATCCAATCTAGAATAGCAACCGTACAAGCTAAAAAACGACATCACATGTAAAGATGCCCAAACCCTGACTTGAATTAACTGACTTATACTTGCTCACCTACTTGCTTGTTGTCTCTAATCAGTCGAATATAGTGGAGGTGACAGCTATGATCAATTAACAAGTGTACAGGCTTTTTTGCAAGCGTACCAGTCAGTATAGGTGACAATGAACCAGTGTAGGAATTTTCACACATGTGCATGTTATGGCTTTCAATTTTCAAATGTACCATGTACCAGATTGCATTTGTACCATACCGATTTATCTTTAGCCTGTCGTACTATGTACCAGATGCTCTGTACTGGTGTACCAGGGAAGCTCTCACTGTCACCCCCATTTCCCAGGATTTAAATTCACACAACCCCAGGACATTTCTTGTTTGCTGCTGTTCCTGACTGTCCAATTGCTGTTCAGAGCAGTTTAAGTTCACTAGCTCTTTATGGCAAGGTTGTGAATAGAATGAATTCCCTGACCAAGTGGGCGTGGCAGCCACATTTCTCATTAGATTCAATGATTCTAAAACCAGCTGTTAGTTGACAGAGAAGTAAAATATACAACAACTATCTGAATTGAAAAACTGATTCTCTTTCCTTGCCCCTCCAACCACGGCCCCATCTTGTCATTCTCATAGTTGATCCTTATTAGTCTTACAAGATTTGTCACTGTACTGGGATCAAAATCAGGATTTACAAAATATAAGGGCTCTCCATTATAGCAGTACAGGATTAAGGAAAGTACAAGAGATCTGGCAGGTTTTTAACATAAGAAGCAGATATCTATTTGCAAGGTTTAGTGTCATTTTAGTGACAAATCTTTGCCCTTATAAGTGTCGAAGCATTAATTTTAACAAAAATCAGATTTTACATGGTTACAAGCACTTACGATTCAATCCAATGTCATGAAATGTTATCAGAGAAGCAACTTTTTTCCTTTCTGGTGCTTTTTCCTTGAAAAGAATGTTTCAATGAACTTAGGAGCTTGAATCTTTGAATGTGTGCAGGGGAGCCAAAAGCACAGGGGCAGTATGGGGTGTGCTGACCCCTTGCCCTCTGAAAAATTGCCAAATTCTTTGATTTTCCCATTGTTTGGTGGTTTGGCCCTAATTTCGTTGCTTCTGGCCCTGCTATCCTCCATGTATGCCTTTGCAGGACACACCCACAAAAATTACATGCTTCCCTAACTACTGCTACTGCAGTAAGTTTGACAACTGGCAGTTACATAATATGATTCAAATGATGCGGGTTTTGTTGACTTACTTATACTAATGTATCATTTACTAATAAACTCAACAATCGGACAACAACTGTAGTACAAGTTAAATGAAATTTTAATGCAGAATTCTACAAGGCAACTTTGATCTTTTTTGATCCAAGCAATCTTTAGCCATGTTTTATGAAAAATTTATAACTAATTTTCATGATAAAGTCTGAGGTCCTTTCAAACGTTTTCACAGGTGTTGGTCCTGTAGAAAACTCCTTGATCTACAGCACGCACGACTTACGTTGGTTGTTCCACTGAATTTTTTTATAACAAATTCTGCTTTTGCCAGTCCACTTTTGCGGTTGGTTTATGATTTACAATGTTATAAAAATTAATCTGTGGTTAATTATGGTTCTGATTTACTTAATTAGCCCATTCTTCAAGCAAAATGTCTTATTTTAGGAAACATCTAATTTGCAAAACTGAAGGATCGAGAGTTTCAGGTCCATGATGTTTCAGCTGAGCAGGAAGGCGGGCGGGTCCAGGAGACCTGACGTTTGCTCCCAGAAAGGAGCTAATCCAAGGTGAGAAAATGCATACAAATACAAATTAACATAGAATCGTTTATGAATACGAAATGAATAATCATACCTGGATCGTTACTGTAAAGTCACCAACAGTCTCCACCTGTAATAAATAAAAACAAAGAAGTGAGAAACATTTGCTGGGAAGCTGCAAGCAAACACCAGCACAACAAGACAACAGGACAGGTAACTCAAATTTCTCGAAAACATCACCTTCTGCACAAGTTCGCCCTCCAAATCATCATGGTCGAAAGAAAGAACAGACTTCATTTTGCAGATGCGTTTTACAAGCAAGGATCTGAATTCAAAAGTCGTTCTATGATATAATCTTGCAGATCAATCAGCTACAGCTGTTTACCTCTCGAAACGAAACACGAGAAGACAAGACAAAAGGATAAACAAGGAGAAAGCCACGATTCCACAGTCACGTGACAACAAGATGGAACACAAAAGCCCAAAGTTCTTTGCGGGTTGCATTTCTTGGCAGTCAGTTCAGATTTCCAAGGGGGAGGGGATTCTATACTGTTTGCTGACAGGTTCTGCTCCACATATGCGTGGATTTCTTCAAATATTCTCTACAACATGGTCCCATTCTTTGCTAAGAACACGGCAAAGTTGAAAATCATATTTCTGTAAGATTGTGTTAATACATGCATTAAGAAATGAGTTATTTATGGGCGAAGTATAAAAAAGATAAAAATCGGGGGTACACACGGGACACAGAGGGGTAGGTTAACTCCTATAGGAGGAGTGGTTTACCCTAGTTAAGGGTCATGTTCAGTGGAAATATGTCCAGATCAGATTATGGATCACGAGTCTGTTTTGCTAGTGAGTTGGTGCCCTGAGCCCTGAGCAGTTAATTCAAGGCCTGAGTGAGCTAAATAATTTGTCCCCCTTCAATAACCCACTCCTTCTTTTCCAGTTCCTATTTTAAAGCCTTACACATGTAAATCGTAGCTTACTTCTCTGTTTGGTTTGATAAGCTTTCTAGGCTGCTTTTGCACTTGCAACAGAATACAGTAACAAGAGAAATTGTGGAACAGGCTCTGGTTTCATTCACGACAAGGGAATATGTCAAAAGGTTAATGCACATTGGCTAAAAGTAAGACTGCATAAGCTTACGGTCTCACACATTAATCCATTATTTTGTGTATGTATGCTCAAATCAACCCAGCGTATAATATTCGATCCGACTGTCTCAGCCACAGTTTCCAGGATAGCTTATGCTGCTTTCATACTTACGCTTACGCGATTACTGTAAACCAGTTTGATCTAAACAACCAAACCATTTCCACCAATCAGATCATTTCGATATGTTGAATTCACCATCAGAATGCAACTGGCTTAGCTCACTGATTCAACAAACAGTATGTGTTTTTTTAAACACTTTCTTTTAAGTTGGTGACAAAATAGCTAAGTCTACAGGTAGCTAATACAAATCAACTTTTAAAATAATCTGAAAGAAATTAAAAAAAAACTAGGTCTTAGCTGCTTCTAAACGGTATAAAGGGTAATAAAAGTATAACATATGGATGTAATACAATAGAAATTGATTGAAATTGACATTTTGCCACGATAGAACGAATCCATTAGGTTGTTTATACTGATTTCGTGGCACGGCACGGAGTTCAAATTAAAGAGATCTACAGGTGACTCGTGAAGCAGAATGAACATTTGGCAAAACGAAAATACTTAGTAGCTATATGTTCTTTAGATACACAAGTCAAAGCTTCCAAAACTGCAAATAATTAGGAAGGAAAAACTCCTAAAGAGTAAATTAAGATATGCAGGGAATGAAATGAAAGGTATCGGCATAGTCGTTGGCAATGAACTGGTGCTATTGCCTATTGGTGCTGGAAGGATTTATAGAAAGAAAGAAGGGAAGGGAAAGACGAAGGAGAGTACACGTTTTTTTTTATAAGAAAGTTTTTTTTGGGCCAGTATTGAAACTTTCTTAGATATTTCATGTTTTCAGTACC
>JAADKT020499883.1:158-13519 GCA_011763395.2 Chrysaora chesapeakei
TTAAGATCATGTTTTTGTTGTTCATAGTTAATATACAAATAGGCACTTGTAAGGCATTGTCTTTTATAACTTAAGATCATGTTTTTGTTGTTCATAGTTAATATACAAATAGGCACTTGTAAGGCATTGTCTTTTATAACTTAAGATGTTGTTGTTGTTGTTCATAGTTAATATACAAATAGGCACTTGTGAGGTCAAAGGTCCGCATAAAGTAATCTATGCAATAGCTTTTGTTTCCTCTCTTTATAAAAACATAGCAACGCTGTCGCAATGTGCGAAGGATTGCTGTACAAGGCTTATAAAAAATGGTAATCATATAAAAAGTAGATTGGTGCAAATTCTTTGACGTTCGTGGAATGGGTAAATACAGCAAATTGAATGTTTAGAATGATAGAATACAAGATTCAATGAACTGACAACATAATAATCTATTGAAAGCCACATTTGCGTGAAAATTCTATCAAATGCAAATAGATTTATGTAAATTATGAAATACAACAGGAAGAATTAACAACAAGTTATATAATAGAGTGAATTAGAAAATAATGCAGAATAATTATTTGATTGGTTCTCTTTAGAGGTGGTGAGACATGTCAGTAATGATGCCTTTGTTGTTGTACGTAAAGTCTACATTCTCCAGCTCTAACATTTTGTCCTCGAGAGTTGAGGGAGTCTCTTTGTAGATGGCAAAAACATCTTCCTCGAAGAACTTCTTGAGGATGTCTAACGACGCTGTGAGGATCAATGAGTCACCAGCCTTTTCTAAATGAATTTCACATGTAAGTGTCCATGGACACCTGGACACAGGCATGCGACGATGGCATGAGGCACATGTAACGAACTTCTCTGCTCCAGAGGGTAGAATTTTATTCTTACACGCTGGATTGATGCAAGTTTGAAAAATTGTCACCATTGAAGAAAGCATTTGAGGACAACAGAGTTGGTTGGGTTTTGTAATTTGGTGTTGTTGCACATAACTTTCTACGTCAACATTTGCCCAGTTCAATGTTTGTTCGGTATCTAGGGGCTGGAAATGTGACATTCTTGTTGCTGACAATTTTGGTGTGTGCTGAAATTCTTTCAGAGCAACCTGAGTGATGTTATAGGAGGTATGTTCTTTAATTGACTCGATTTGTTCGTTCCAGAGTGACATGATTATGTCACCTGTTTGGTCAAGAAAGATTGCCTCGCGCACAAACTTTTCCTGAAGTTGTGATGCAGATGTGGTTTCGGGTTCCTTCGTGACATTGCGCTTATCTGCGACCCATCTGAGTTGGCCTCTTACGGTGTAGAGGCCCGAGTTCTTTTTTTTAATTTCCGCCACTGTGGTTGGAATATGATCAGTGATTTTGAAATTCAGTTCCGATGTTGATTTAATAATTTGACTGCCCTTTGTAACGTTGAAAAAGTGCACCTGATCTCTCCCGGACGCAATTTTTGTGCAGGTGACAGCATCACCCGTACGGTGATGTTCTTCGAAATATGGCCTACATTCTTTATTGTGTTTCAGCATCACTCTGATAGTGATTTGATCCTTAGCAGAAACTTTCAGGTGAACATCATAGTACATGTTTCCAGAAGAACTGGTTTGGTCGTCTGTTATATGCGTTATGTATCCAGAGTAATCTAAAAAAATATTTAGATATAATGAGAAAATTGTTTATTTTGGTTTGTTGTATTATAGAAGGTTTTTGTGAAGTTTGTTGACATACCCCAGAAATCGAAATTTGATTAAGTTTGAAAAATTTGCTGGGAAAATTTGAAGAACGCTTTGATGTTTAGATTCTTTTTATAAGAACAAGGTTGTAAAAAAAGAAATATTGAAATAAGAAAATTAAGAAGGAAAATCGCGTTTTCGTAAAAATTATGGCATTTTTATCTTATAAGAGAAGCAGAATTTGTAGAATGAAGCGTTTGGTGTGACAGTTGTTGGGGATTATTTTTATAAAAGCATACAGTAATAAAGAAGTCAGCAATAAGCTTACTGTACGTCTTTAAGTAGAAAGGTGAATTTATGGTGCATTTTGTTGACTATTGCAGTATGGCAGTTTTATCGCTGATGGCGTACAGTTTTTTTTTAATAAGGAACTTGACATTTGTGCAGCCCTCAAAGTTGGTTAAAATTTTAGACATTTCAGCCCTCAAAGCTGCTTAAAAGTTGGTTAACGTTTTTTACCTAACAACCACCCGTGACTTTGCGAGTGACAATCGGCAACTGTTAGGCCTATAACACGACTTTTGGGAGACAGTACACTCTTTTTTTCTTATAAGAAGCTAAGTTTCTTAGTTTTTGGACAGTTTTGGTACTGAAAGTTTCTTAGCAGTTTGTCAGGGTTCGAATTTTTTTAGTCCGAAAACAGGTAATTGACACTTTAATTTGACAAATAGAAGAAACAATACAATTCACGTTTACATAAGCTGCTCTTTTTGTAAAAATTGACACTTGTGGTGTAACAGAAGTTCGTTTTTCGATGCTATATTCAACTCTAAAGAGTATTGAGAGCTGCGAGCTTCTTATCATTTTGGCTCGAGTACTGAAAGTTTCTTAACCAATATTGATCTCAGTACTGAGTTTCTTATAAACGGGTTTCTTATAAAAAAAAAGAGTGTAAGTGGAAAAACGTAAGCTTAAGAACTACAACATGCAAAACATAAGAACGAAGAACAATTTCCTAACACAAGAAAGAGTATAAGCTTGGTTGTTTGACTACTTAGTTGCTAAGTGTAATTCAATTGAGCCCTGTATTTTGATCTTAATTCATAAGCTCTTATTTTTTGGTATCAATGAATAGCAAATTTGAAAGGAATCGATTGGTATGAGTAATTAGAACGAAATTAAGAACAAAAACCTTGGATTAGGTGCAAAAATAAGAACAGTCATCCTCGGCTGAAATTTCTGGTTTTTATAGAAAAAGTGTGGATTTAGTGGAAAAACGAAGAGATTGGATCTGTCTGCTAAATCAGTGTTTTTGGTGTTTGGACGGAGGAAATAGTAGTTTTGGATTAATATGAAGGCAAATTTAGACATAGACTTACCTTGTGAATGTTGAAGTTGAGTAGGGGAAGTTTGTATGTATGGCTTTTTGTGTGGTGGTGGTGAAGTCATTTTCTGTGGAAAAAATACATATAGCATTAAGTAAAACTGTTCGAAATAGTTAGAAATTATATATAGTGTTTCATTGAAGAAAACTGAATATTTACGACAGAGTAGGTTGATTATGCTGCAGATAAAATGCGAAAAATTAATCATTAAAATATGATAAAAATATATAAAATACAAAACAGCATGATACCTTTGAATGGTTGTTGTTTAGTCCAAGTTTTGTTTATTGAGGTATTTGGAATTATAGCAACGATTTATTTCAGAGACGAGAACAACGTTAGATGAACTGAAGCTTTGAGACACAAGAGGCACACTTAAAATATAAGCTTTGAACCGATTCTATAGACATACGGTGTCAAGAGTTTGAGTTTTAGTGAATGAAGCTTGTGTTTATATAATGGTAGTTTGTGCGGTGGTGGGAGAAATTATGTTCGTTTAAAGATTATATTAATCAAGGTAATTGGGAGTTTTTTGGCATGAAAGTTATTTTAAAATATAAACGAGTTTCATTTCAGTAATTTCATCAAGTTAAAGGTGCTTTTTTTTTTTTTAATTAAGATTCGTCTTGTTGATGAAGGATGCTCATTAAACTTAATTTGTATTTTTTGAGTTAATTTCTGCATTATTTTTTAACTAGGTTTTAACTTGTTATTATCATGATTAATATCTGTTGGAACGGAAACGAAATAAAAAATGCTAAAAATATGCTGTGGAATGAATGAAGGAAGAAAACAATTGAGCAAGTAATGGGTTGGAATAAGAATAATAGAATACAGTACCAAGTTTGTTGGAATTATTTGCACATAAAAATTAGACAGGCTGTTATGTAGTGTTAAAGGTAGTTTAATTCTGTAGAGGTTTTCTGACGTATGTTATAAGTGGTATTTAAATAATAAAGAAAGATGTAGAGGTTGGTGTTGTTAGTTGGTGTAAGATTGGAATGGGTTGTGAGAGTTTGGGGGTTTTGAAATTCAGTATTTAAAAAATATTTTTTAAACTTTCTGTTATGTTCAACTTGGTGTAGAATGAACCTTGAATATAGAATCATGAACAAAATTGCTGAGATGAAATATTTAGTAATGTCGATAAATTAGTGGTTTTTGAAAACTGGGAAGAAGAAAGACAGACCGTTATGGTTAAATTAATGTTTGTTGAAGTTAATTTTGTTCATGATTGTGAATAGAGGGAGGTATGGAAGTTTGTACTCACCGTCTGCGCAGATAAACGGCGGCTGTTTATAGTAATGATATTAAAATTGATGTATTTGTAGGTTTACTTTGTAGGTCGGAGCTGGATGTAGACTATAAAAGAATAAACGTAATTTATTCAAAATATTTTTTCTTTACATAGAATGGTTCATGGAATTAAATATATTCAATAGGAGTATGAATAATAGTTATAATGGTATAAAAGGTAGAAAATCTTACCTTGGAAAGCTGAGTCTTTTTATCGAACAGCTGACCGAAGGCGAATTGAGTTCGTATGAACTCAATAGATCCAATCGTTTTTATAACATTGAGAGAGCAGAAGTGTTTATAGACGAATTCTACATTTACGACATAATAACTACATATAGGAATCAAATTGATATTCTATATTACATGATACTTAAAGCAGTTATGTACAGTTTTCGTGGAATTAGCGGAGACTGTCGTAGGGAATTTTAGGGTTCTCTAAACGGTGTACGTTATATCATATTTTGAAGGATGCGTAAATTGCTTTGTGGTCACTGTAATAAGATTCAATGATTCCAGAATTTTCGACGAGTTGAGGGATATTTGTATAAATTTGGTCGATTTGTGTACAATAATCAGTTGTATATTCGTTGATCAATTGAGTATAGCTTTTCTGTTCTATCATGTATGCACTTAATTGATTTCGTTCCGGAGAAGATTGTAAAAGATCGATATTGAAATCACCTAGAATTATAACTGGATCTGTTGAGTCTTTTAATAGTGTGTTATCTAGATATTCTAAGGCATTAATCAATTGGATAATTGATGCACGTAACTTTGAGCGGTAAAGGGAAATTATATAAACAACGAACCCTTTTTGGTTTAATATAGTGAGCGATAATTCAATACCGTAGTTGTTTATAGGGAAAACGTTTGCAGCAATGCCAGTTCTTACATATACGGCTAATCCGTACGGTGATCGTATGTTGTTGAGAGAATCATGGTCATTTCTGTGCAATTGGAAGTTGACAAATTCATATGGTTCGTTTGGATCATTTTGTATTAAAGCTGTTTCCGCAACATTTATTATATCACATGCCTGTATGTTGTAGTCAGAAGCAATGTCTTTAGCATGTAGATGGAGTGATCTAGCATTCTGAAAAACTATGAAGAGAAGATTTTCTTTATTCATTTCGTAAATGCTAAAAGTAGACAAATCAAGCTTGGCTTCGTCTCTGAGGCGTGTCATTTCAAGCTTAACTTTGTCACTTGCTGAAATTCTATGTTCATTTAAGTTGCAAATTTGAAGGTTGTTAAGACTAGTTACCCTGCTTAAGCCAACGTAATGCATGTGTTCTCTAGTATTTTTTGGAAAATCAATGATTACTTGATTAAGAGTAGCACCTTGTGAACGATGGATTGTCTTAGCAGCTGCTGGTCTCAGAGGGAACTGCCTTCTTTTTATACGAACGTCTGATCTTTTTGAGATGTTGAATTGTCTTGTTATTTCTAATATTGGGGTCCATTTTTTGTCCATATTTTTATTGTATAGATGTTTATGTTCATAGCGACAATTTTTTCCAATCTCTTCATCAAAGAAAGAAACCCATATTATACTTGGTCTCTCTGATCCAGCTACACGGTAATCGATCAGCTCTATTCGACATTCAACACCGTTAGTTATTCCATCAAGTACATCAACATTGGTGCTTATGTCATATTTTAAAGAGATTGCAACTTTTAGTTTTGATGAAAGTCCCACTGTTTTAGTAGCATCGTCTGGAATTTTAGTTAACATTCTGTGTTTAAGTTCATCCGAAATGTCACCAATAACTACATCTATTGCTTTAATTTCACATTTGAAATAGTTGGACCTGATAAAAACAAGGTGATTGTGATAATCAACAGCTTTATTAGTAGAAAATAAGTAAGTTTTATCTGATGTTATTGTGGCATTTTCGTAAGCTGGAATAAGCCTTGTTTTTAAGACATCGATATCTGCATTGGTATGATTTCCTTCTCGAATTCTATTTAGTATTTGTGCAAAGTTCTTGTCATCTTTTTGCCTCATAATTTCAGTTAATTCATACATAGTGAAGTTATCTATCCACAGATTTGTTGCCAATGGACCATATGCGTGTGAGCTATTTTCAAATATCCATTTATCAAATACAGGTTGTAACTGAAATAGATCCCCAATAGCAATGATACTGATATTACCGAATAACTGGTTGGTTCCAAATATCTGTTGCAAACGAAGGTTAATGAAATTAAACATTCCTGATCCGACCATAGAAATTTCATCAATGAGTAGCATTTTCAGTGTTCTTAACTGACATCTAATAGCATTTAATCTATCTGTATCTAGAGCACAGTAAGAAAATCCTCTGTTAGCCGGTATCGTCAACGCAGAGTGAATTGTATTCCCTCTGATATTATAGGCAGCTTTGCCTGTTGGAGCTAGTTTCAAAACTTTAATTTCATCGGGATTTGAACCAGGTTCGTGATCATAAAATCTGATTAAGGCTTCATAAATGGCATTCGTTAGTCTACTCTTGCCTACTCCAGCACCACCGCTGAGGAATAATGTTAGCTGTTCGTGACTTGTCTTTACTTTATGTAAAACATAATAGAAAAATTCTTTTTGCTGTCTATTGAGAGACTGAAGAAGTAATCTGTAGGATGGATCATCAAGTCTGTGGACATTTTGTATTTCATTGTCTTGTGCGCGAGGATATATTCCAAGATCGTTCATAAGATCGTACTCACTATGAAGCCTTTCTGTTCCAGGATCAAAACATCCATAAAATTCACTCGGCCTGCTTCCAATATTCTCATCTATTTCATCAAGGTGTTGAATTCCAGGAGCAACATTAGAGAAATCATAATCATTATTTGAATCAATTGTATCAATAGCTTGATCTAAAATACGAGAATTTGACTCGTATTGTTGCCTGTTGAAATAGATGTTCTGTTTGAGCGAATTATATTTTTCCTCATAAGAATCATACCCTTCTGCTAATTTACTTTCGTTTCTCCAGGGAGAATATAACATAAGTTGTTCTCGATAATAGTTTTCTGGGTCAGTTTTCTCATTGTAGCGAACACTACGTATGATTCTAGCTTTCTGTCTTTTAACTAGTTTGATTCCAGATGGTAAATGAAATTCAGTAGCTTGACTTTCATCATCGGAAGGATCATCATCTCTATTTTCAGCAAAAACATCACGAAATGTTTCATCATCGGAGTCCTTATGTTTTACATAATTATACCATGCTACGTATTCGGCTAAGCATATATGTTCCAATGACTTAGGCCTTCTTTGATACCGTTTAACTACATTATCACACTCGATATCACAAGATTCGTCCGGCAGTTCCATTATCTGACTTTGACTTTTTACTAAGAAAGCTCTATCTTCTATGTTTGAAGTGTTTATAAACTGAAATTCTCTGGACGCTCTTCGTAAAGGCATTTGTAATACTAAATAAACAGCCTCTTGTGCACTAATTTCTACTGCATTTAAGAACTTGTTACCAATATGTCTGATCTGATTTTTGATATCTTTGTTACCCGATTTCGCCTCTTTGCAAGCGTTTTCTAAAAGTTTACTCATCCCTCTTTGACCTTTCATCATATAACATAAAATGTACATTGCACAAGCATAGGGATCTATAATGTATTGGATATCCATGTTAGCTTGCCATGCTTTCAGTAAATCAATGTTGTAGTTGTTAACTCGTATAGAGGCACAATTTCTTTTCAAAAATACCGTTACTCTGTTCAACTCTGATCTTAACGCTAGAATATACTCATTGAATGAAATATGTAATTTATGCAAAAATTCATCAAATGTGATGTCTTCACCATATTTCATTGAATCAAGATAGTCTTTTACCTTTTTACTATTCTCTTTGATTACAGTCAATTCATTGTCACTTATTTCGTCATCTTTGAAAGGCTCAAGTATCTTTGTTACAAGCATGGGAGGAAGCGGGAAATTAAACCTGCAAATTTTTTCATGCTTTCTTTTGCATGTCTTAGAATGATTATGGAGTTGGTAGCTTACGAGTGTTTCTAATTCAGTTCCCATATTCCTATCACAAGTTATATGATTGTCAATAAAGTGTTCTATGTTGCTATTAAGATCATGTCCATACGTTGGTGCATTCTTAATCCAGAACAACGCGTGGATATGTGGCGAGCCTCTTTGTTGAAATTCAACTCTGTAGAAGTAATCTTGAATTTCTCCAATAGGGTTTGCCTCACTCTTTAATACTTTATGAATAAATAGTTGTACCATGTGTTCAAAGTGTCTAGCACATGTAACTGGATCTTTCTGAATTAATTCTGATTTCTTCTGCCATGACATACTATCTATTTCCTCTGCTGTATAATTTGTTTGTTCAAGAACTCGTCCCAACAGTGACAATAAATGATGCCATTTCGTATCTGCAGCTGAAAACGAACAGAACCAAGTAGGAAATCCTAACTGTCTAATCATAGCAAACAGATCCTTTTTGCATTTTTCAAAATAGGCTGGAGATCCTCGAAGGTTTCTGAATACTCGGAACCCCTCGTCTAAATTTATAATATTTTTAATAGAATCTTCGGATTTAAAATCCTTTGCTGTGTAAGTTTTGCCTTTTTTCTTGCATTTTCTTACGGAGATTGTTGCGGTATCTTGGATATTTTTCACCTGCAATTTTTTGAGTTTATAAAATATGTTCGGGACAGATTGAGCAACTCTGCGGTCTTTAGATCTAAGCTCCCATTTGCAAATATCACTGTAATGTACTGGCACTAATCTGTCTTCGTCATTACATCGTGTTTTTCCACAGTAAATTGTTGGAAAAGAGAGAAATTCAGAATTTTTATCATGGAAGATTCCTATAGGCTGATTACCTTCACCTGGTGCGAATGTTAATAACTGGTCTGCTAAATCATTAGGGTCAGATTGCTGAAGAAGTGTATCAGTTGTAGCAGCTGGTTCTTCTTCGGTCTCATTCCAGTCGTCATCACTGTCGACACAATCATTGGAATCAGCCATCTCATTTTCTCTGGTATTTTCCTCGTTCTGGTCAATAATTTCCACTGTATCTTTTTCATATTCAAAAATAACATGATCTTCATTTTCATCGATATCAATTTCATATCTATCTGGATCAAGCTGACATAAATCGTCAAGCCATTCGTTTGCAAGATTGATACCTTCATCCTTATATAAATTACTTGTTCGTGTGAGATAATGTGCAGCATATAATACTTTATATGGTCTTATAGTTTGATACATATAATATCCTTTATAACTTTTTCTTCTTTTCAACTTAATAGAAATTGTTTGTGATTCGTTAACAGGCCTTGGTATCAAACTTACAGTAGTATTAACATCTGCTGGAACATTGACTACATTTCCATGTATACTCAACTGACGTCCTCTTGGTAATTCTCGTATCTGCATAAATGGAATACGTGGTGCTATTAGCCTTTCTTCTAATGCGTTAAGATTTAAAGTATCTACTTTGTTAGGAAAGGACATACCATTTGCTTTTGCAAAAATTGGAAATTTACCTTTCTTTAAGTTATTATGACATGTTTTACATATCCATTGTTTGTTATTAACACTTTTGCAATTTGTTATGAATAGGGAAGATGGCATATCTGTTATGTTGTAGCAGTCTGGTTTGCATTGAATAACTGAGGAACGGTACCACAACTGATCACAACATGTACAAATATATTCTGGTCCTTGTCTTAGCAAAGTTTGAAAATCATTGATAATTTGGGATATGTCTCGATGACCTAAGTTTGACGTAGTTTTTTCTAAAGGTGTGCCACTACCCTTTGCATGGATGGAAATTTTTTGCCTAGCTATCCTCTTTCTTTTCCTGTTCATAATCGTAATGTTTTGACGATGTTGTGATTTATACTTCGCATTAATTTTCTTTCTGATTGCTTTATAACGTTCAGGGTTATTCTTTCTATACTGACGAAGACTTTTCTTTAAAATTGCTTTATAGCGTTCTAAATTTCTAGCTTTATATTGAGTTTTACTTTTCTTCAACATTTCTTCGTAATGTTGAGGATTTCGAGTTCTATACTGACTGTTTTGTTTACGTACAATTTCCTTATAATGTTCAGGATTTCTAGTTCTATACTGACTGTTTTGTTTACGTGCAATTTCCTTATAATGTTCAGGATTTCGAGTTCTATACTGACTGTTTTGTTTACGTGCAATTTCCTTATAATGTTCAGGATTTCGAGTTCTATACTGACTGTTTTGTTTACGTACAATTTCCTTATAATGTTCAGGATTTCGAGTTCTATACAGGCAATTTTGCTTACGTACAATTTCCTTGTAATGTTGAGGATTTCGAGTTCTGTACTGACTGTTTTTTTTATGTACAATTTCCTTGTAATGTTCAGGATTTCGAGCTTTATATAAATCCCTTCTTTTCTTAGACATTTCTCCTAAGCGTGTTTGATTTTTGACCTGGTATCGCTTGTTTCTTTCTCGAGTCAATTGCCTTTTATGTTCTAGAAAATCATCTTTTTTTTGTTGTTTATCTTTTACAGCTGAAACAGTTGACAATGCAGCATCATGGTTTTTTACGGAATTTTTTTCCTGAATTTTTCTTCGATAATTTCTCATATAGGAATTTCTTTTTTTCTTTATAGTATCAGTATTACGTTTAGTAAGAGATGAAGTTCCTCTGTTCGAGAGATTTAAATGTGTATCGCAATCTGACGGATCTAATTGTGCTGACAAAGGTATTGTTGATACATAATGAATCTCATCTATATGTCCGATGTTTATGGAAACTTGGTTGTTAGAATTGTTAACTGGCTCAATGCAAGTATACGGTGAAAATTCCTCAGTTGATTCAACTATATTTATAATTATGTCAAAAGCATCTGAAACTGCCTGAACAATTATAGCATCACACCATGTTCCTGTTCTAGACATGCTATCAATGTAGTGAGCCCAAGAATCACGTACGTTAGCTTCTATGAATCTCTCTGGATGTTGAATTAAATATTGTACGCCTCGATTTCTAATAAAATCATGGTAAGACACATCACCATATAACTGATGCGAAACTGCTCGAAAGAAACAGTCACCTTCTCCTCCTACATCAAGTTGTTCTAAGCCTATTTCAGCTAATCTTTGCTGAAAAAGTGAGATTAATCTATTTGATTCACTATTTGCATTAACAATACGAGCAACCTGAAAAGATTCAGGACCTGGGTTAGACTCAACATCGCCAGACAACATAATGATTATCACTAAATATATAGAGCATTGTTCATTTGATATGAAACCATACGTGAAAAAGTAATCGGTTAGCCGGCGTTGGAAGCTTTGCATGTTTTGAGTATCATTTTTATTGCCAGGCTCTCTAGTTTTTGAAAGTAACTTGCTGACATCCATAGCGATAATTCTCGGAGGCAGTGCGGTGATTATGCGGTGGCAAATCTCACATTTTACCCCCATAGGGCGGATCTTTTGGGAAAAGATCTTAACCCTTTTGGGGTGGGCCTTGTGAGTGAAGACCGTAGCGATGCAGGAATCTATCCGCTGCATCTCCTCGCATTTTGCCTTGCGAGTCAAGGCCAAATTAAATACGAACATTTGAAAGAATATTTTAACAACAGCAAGCTTGTCTAGTCTAGAAATAATACACAATAACAGCGTAATAATATATGTTTTATTTTACTCCGATTTCGTTGAAAAATTCTTCTCACGAGTGAATAAGAAAACTAGAACCTTTTTCTTTTAACGCAACGTACAATTGAGCAGGCGAACAAGAATTTCAAACGTCTTCTTACAGTCACGTTCAAGTTGGCAACAATTTCAGCTACCGAAAATAGAACTCTCCTGTCTGCACGAAATTTGCGCAACAACTTTTATTGCAGCTTAAGTACACTTAATGATAAGGATGAAAAACTTAAAATTAACTAAACGTTTTCTGAAACAAAGCCAAACTCACAGATTGCTGATTCCACAATCATAAAAATTGAAACAAATTTCTGAAATTAAGTTCAATTGCCACACGACGTTACTGGAAAAAATAACTAGCCTCGTATCCATTAGTAAAACTAGCCTCGTTATACTTTATTAAATATCACATCAAGTACTGGACTTGCCCAAGACGTCTTCTAAGAAAGATCATACTTGTGCTGAACAGCTCTCAGCTGAACCCGACAACCGACTGGTTGCTCGTTCGGCAGGCGACAACTTTGATCATATTTTCTGCCAATAGAACGCATGATTCCGAGAGTGATTTCGTCTAGTTTTGTTCTTAACCAGCAGTCAAATATAGGCATTTTCTGGAATAGAGCCTGAAGTATAAGAGTTTCTCGGCACTATTTTAACACAACTATTATCAACTACCGAATCCACATCAGTAAAATATAATGTTCAAAAAAAAGCTCTATATAAAAATAACTCTGCAGGCCTATTGAAAAATGAAGAACGTTACCGGATAAGATTGTTACATTATATTAATTTACATAAATTGAAGCTTAGTTTACTGACTTCGCAATGAAAAAAAAACATTACTAAACTTTTCGGACTGGGAACGAAAATCCAGCGAGAAATACTACCCTTCTACGCACGCTCTTATCTATGTTGCATGATTTAGAATTGATATCAGTAGTCGAGAATTTTCTGAAATGAGGGCAAACTGCCAGAATAGCTCATTAACCTATAGTTGATTGCTCGCTGTTAATTACCGTTTATTGCAGCTCAAATTAACTAAAAGCTTTCTGAAACAAGGCCAACTCACTGATCGCGAGCACTTTCACCTTCAATTCTGAACAGCAATGGGCCGTTCTCGATTCCCAAATTTGCATATATAGTTATAAGATTTTGTGTCATTTTCAAAAAAGAGAACGGAGAGAGATTATAGAAATTCTGGCATAAAGTTGCATGAACTCGATAAACAAAACAAAGAATCTATCTCCCGACCTAATTGCCAATGAGTAATCACCACTAATAGCTATTTTAACAGTTGATTGCCATTCGAAAACATGTTTATGTCGACTTTCACGTACAGTCCATGTAAATTACGCCCAGCCGT
>JAADKT020499994.1:0-13518 GCA_011763395.2 Chrysaora chesapeakei
GTTATCTGCATCTAATTTGGTTATTTTCTGAGTTGTTGATATTTAGATGATGATGAAAGCCCCTACGATATCTGGAGCATGTTTTACACTTTGTATTTTGTCGTTGCTTTTAAACTGAGGACCCTGGGCTGATGAATTGGATGCAAATTGCCCTTGTCTACTTTATTGTTTGCCAAAAGGATTTTTTTGTGAAGCTGTTGTTCTCAAGGCGAGGCTGCCACTTAAAACTAAATTTAGACAGTCTGAAGATTGTTGCCGTGGAAAGGCAACTGCTCCCTGGTGAAAATTCCTGTAGGATCCCATAGGATCATACAGGGTTTTACAGGAATAAGATTAAGGGCAGGATCGTCTGAGAGATCCTGTTTGATTCTATTGACATAGGATCCTATACAGAAAATATTACAGGATCCTGCAGGAATAAGATTCTGCACTGGATTCCGCATCGATCCTTTCTGACGCCATTGTGTAGGATTCTGTATAGGATCCTATTTGCAGCAGTTAGGATCCTATTATTCCCCTTTTAGGATCTTATAAGTTAAGATCCTACAGGATCTTAACACAGGATCTTAGCACAGGCAAACTAAGGATCCTATAGAGGGGCCTGATGAGAGATGAGATAAAATCACCTCAAAAAAGAACACAGTGTCGTTACTGTTGTCACAGCTTTAAATATTCATGGTTTCAACAAGCTATGTAAAGATAGTCCAGGCGATGAGTGAGGTAGGTATCACCTGAGTGTGTAACTAACGGGACAAGGATATTCTAGACCAGTTTGGGGCGTCGAATCCGAATCCGAATGTTATTCATGAGAACGAGGTCGCTTTTCAAAGATATTGCGCAATTTAGCCTCGTTTTCGTCAGATTTTTTAAAAGGCTGCGCAAGAGCTAGACTTGTACACATCAAGTGGAAATGCCGCCCTGTGACTATAGTAGAAGTAAAAACTCGCTTAAGATGTTTAATTTTGCAAAAAATTGTCATGTGAGAAAATGTAGAGGGTAATCTCGTTTTTGTTCTCTTTCAAAAGTGCTGTGAATGACTATGAATATAAAAGTTCATATTAAATACCTGTCTTGATGACTGTTCCACAACGGAATTGCTACCTTCTGCAATTCAGTCACTGTATTATTCTTTCTGTCTGTCTATGTGCATATTTACAGGATCCTTTTTTAATTATTTTTTCTTATTAATCTTCGATGTCAGAGATGTCAGAGCTAGACCTGTATTCATCTGCCCCAAAGCTGCTATCGTTCATATCATCGCTGCCAACCAATAACTCTGCAACATCTTCAGGATAGGGCACATCGATCCAATCTGGGGTGAGATCGTGAAGCCAACCATACTGCTGGGGATCTTCCAATCACACCATAGGATCCTGAGCTGTTCTCCACATTTTTGCAACAAAGTTCGCTCGCAACGCATGCCTTCGAAGACTACTATTGCATGGTGGCAATAATGAGAGATCAACTACTTTATTGTCTTTCTTCAGTTTCTTCCAGAATATCTTCGACCTAGCTGTGTTTACGTCTGTCACGCTTTTCTCACCATACATTCTGCACACGAATTTTTCCAAGGTCGCAAGAATCTCTTCACTTATATGCATTTCAGCTCCCAAATTTCCGAATAACTCTAAAATCTGTGGGTCAGTCTTTATGTGATTGCGGCACATCTGCTTTCCTTTGCGTAAAAAACTTGACACGTAGTCATTCCTGGTAAAAGCATGCATACCGAGCAATGCTCTTTTTTGCTCATTTGTCAGGCTGCACGATCCTAAATCTAACAGCTTTCTATTTCTGCTACTACCATTATCTATGAAAATCTGCACGTTGTTCAGTTCATCCATGCGGAGTGAAATGATGGTAATGTCTATATCGCCAGAACTAGAATGCACAACACAAACCGTTGGAAGATTGTTGCTCTGTACTACATGTTTTATCAGATACGCAATTTTCGTGTCTGCTCCTTTGTGATCTGTTTCAAGTTCTCGTTCAATGACGGAGCTGAGAGAAGTTATCTTTACGCAAGTAGTTCCTCAAGAAAAGAACACAGCTCGCTCAACAAGCTGAGTCGCATTCTGAATCCATACTTCTTCAATTAACTCGAACATTCGTTCTTTGCTGTCCCCATTCCTCAGAAATTTGTTGAAATCTGATGGAACTCGAACATCTCCACTTCTAATGATAAATTTGTCGCTGTTTCCTCGAAGGCCTCTTTCACTGTTCTTTATCGATCTATCTCTGTAAGTTTTGCATGCTATATATATAGTGTTGTAATTCCTTGGAATATCTTTTAAGATTTGCAGAGCGAGGTCTTTGAACGTGTTTGGTACCTTTACCTTGCTGCGTATATAAGCTGCAAAGTCAAGAATGTATACTCTTAGACTTTCCTGGTTATCATGTTACTGTTCCTCTTTTTCCAGGAGTGACTGCAATGCAGCATCCATCAGTTTACTCTTCACAGTTTTTTTTCTATTTCCGTCGCATGTTGCCAAAGATAGTGGGAACGGTGCAAGTGGATATTGCAGTGCTTTATCTATATCAATAGCAGCGTTCTTCTCTGTAGACTTTGCAGCTAGGAGACCAAGAATTGCACTGTAACTTCTTTTGATTTGGTTTTACCAGACACTTTTACTTTCTTGTGAGTGTCTGTAAAACTTTTCCACGGAACCCTTTTTATTTGATCGAAATACAGATCCTTGACATCATTATCAGAATTCAATCTTTTATAGAATTGTGCCCGCAAATCTGCGCCGTTCTCTTGAACGGAAAGCAAACTATTGGCAGCATCTTCGGCTAACGGGCAACCGGATGCAAGATTGTATAATTGATCCTTCTCTAACTCTGGGCACAAGGGGTTAATGAAATCGTCTTTCAGGACTTTTGAAATACTGCTAACCATTTTCTCTGACATGATAATTTCTGAACTGCGTAAACACTTTCTTGGGTTATTTGCATTGCTATTCAGAATAACGCCTGACAAATGAGCAAAAGAGAGCATTGCTCGGTATGCATGTTTTTACCGGGAATGACTACGTGTCAAGTTTTTTACGCAAAGGAAAGCAGATGTGCTGCAATCACATAAAGACTGACCCACAGCTTTTAGAGTTATTTGGAAATTTGGGAGCTGAAATGCATATAAGTGAAGAGATTCTTGCGACCTTGGAGAAATTCGTGTGCAGAACGTATGGTGAGAAAGGCGTGACAGACGTAAAGACAGCTAGGTCGAAGATATTCTGGAAGAAACTGAAGAAAGACAATAAAGTAGTTGATCTTTCATTATTGCCACCATGCAATAGTAGTCTTGGAAGGCATGCGTTGCGAGCAAACTTTGTTGCAAAAATGTGGAGAACAGCTCAGGATCCTATGGTGTGTTTGGAAGATCCCCAGCAGCATGGTTGGCTTCACGATCTCACCCCAGATTGGATCGATGTGCCCTATCCTGAAGATGTCGCAGAGTTATTGGTTGGCAGCGATGATATGAACGATAGCAGCTTTGGGGCAGATGAATACAGTTCTAGCTCTGACATCTCTGACATCGAAGATTAATAAGAAAAAATAATTAAAAAAAAAGCATCCTGTAAATATGCACATAGACAGACAGAAAGAATAATACAGTGACTGAATTGCAGAAGGTAGCAATTCCGTTGTGGAACAGTCATCAAGACAGGTATTTAATATGAACTTTTATATTCATAGTCATTCACAGCACTTTTAAAAGAGAACGAAAACGAGATTACCCTCTACATTTTCTCACATGACAATTTTTTGCAAAATTAACCATCGTAAGCGAGTTTTTACTTCTACTATAGTCACAAGGCGGCAACTCCACTTCATGTGTACAAGTTTAGCTCTTGCGCAGCCTTTTAAAAAATCTGACGAAAACGAGGCTTAATTGCGCCATATCTTTGAAAAGCGACCTCGTTCTCATGAATAACATTCGGATTCAGATTCTACGCCCGAAACTGGTCTAGAATTTCCTTGTCCCGTTAGTTACCCACTCAGGTGATACCTACCTCACTCACCGCCTGGACTAAGATGGAATGCTTTCAGTATCCAAGATCTGCAAAAAAATGGTGTTGAATTTGAGTTTAAACACTGCAAACAAACGCATGATTCTCTTGAGGAAGACATACAGAAACTTGAATTCGCTTAATGATGTGTCTAAATAATCTTAATTATAAAGCACTATCAATGTTCGAACTTTTTTTAACTAAACAGGAAGTACGATTTTGTGGAGAACTAAAACGCAAGTAAAAGCTTTCGATGAATTGGCACTACAGACTTAAAACTTTGACAATTTTTGTTTTGTTTTGTTTTACAGTCCAGTTAAAGAATGGTTTTATCAAAAAATTCTTGGGAATTTTATTGCGACTTAATGATTTGATAAGCTTATGTCTTTTTACCCATTGCTAGCTGTTTATAAAAATCTTATAAGTAGATCCAAAGTAGAACAAAAAATCTCAAATTTTTTAAATCTTTGGTCCCATGGTAACTGGGCAATATCATTAATTCGGAAATATTGAAAATTAATTATGCTTGTATGTTTTTATCACAGGCGACACATATCCTTTGACATTAACATCCCTATCTTCAAATGGAAAAAATACAACTCTTGATAATATGTCTTCACAGGGAATGCTTCGGCAATTTCTTTCTTCACCGACCACTGTAAAGTGGATACCAAGTAAATCAGACTATTGAAATTGGTGCAGAACTGGATCTTCATGATTGGCTAGCTCATCTGTTCTGAACACATTTTTTCTCAGGTTATGGACAATCTTTATGACTGTAAAGCATCCTCCAGGGATTTGAAAAAGCATGGCACTTTTCCATACTTAAGCTCTTTATGATTGTCTTGAAACGACACAAAGAAACTGCAGGAGGATCTCTGATATGAATATTGTTCACTGTGGAATACTTACCTGTCCTTTTCCATTCTTGAAGAATATATGACCTCTTCACGGTCAGGGTTCCATCCAAGTGCTTCCAAGTTTAGATTTTTTATTGTAGCTGGTACTTCTGTTTTCAGGGGCTTGAAAAAAATTTACTCAGTCATACTTCAACTTTTTTGTCATCGAGCTGAAAAACCTTTCTTTAAAATGAATCAGCTTGTGGTGGATCGTGTACGCTATTCAATACTGCTGATTGATAGCCTTGTGACATTGCCAGGTTTAGCAGCATCTGTGGGATGATTCCCCTCGTACCATGAAATTTTTTCTTCAAAACTGAGATCATCCCTTCAAAAACAAATGCTGATTGCAAAATCGGGTTTCCTTGATTTCCCGTTTGGTACGCAAAATGTCGAAGTGAATGTAAATTGTATGTCATCTAAGAATAACCATACAATGAGTTTTTAACTCAACTTTATAGTCGAAGTCTGAGTCACTCACAGATTAATAAAGCCCCTAGGGTGTTGTCTGTTATGTTGTCTGTCAACGATAAAAAGACTGTTTTGTCTGCAGGAGATTGGTCCTTGGCAAGAACGTTTAATCGTCATTATTATCGATCAAACTCTTTCATTGATAACTCTCACGTTTCTCGCATTTTGACCTCTTGCGTAAATGACTTTGAATAACATTTATCTGTTTTTTTTTTCGACTTTTTAAACTAATTATTGTCTCAAAGTGTTGCTCCATGTTAAATATCGCTAATGCATTATTCTTTCAATTTTGCGAAATATTCCTGATGCATTTTTCCATTCAAATTCATTTTCAGGTATGCTCTTTTAATTGCGTTGTTTATCTTCTGGCTTCAAGTTTTTATGCTGGCCCTCACCTTTGAAATCTCACATCAGAACGTAATAAACTGTGCAAGCACAGTGACCTCGATGCTACGAGGAGGCTCATAGAACTCTAATCGGAGTTCGTTGAGACTCCTCCAATTTTAATTTCTAACAGTAATAATGTGAATACAAATAGTACATATAATGATCTTGCTCAACTGCTGAATAAAGTCATCAGGAGAATCGAAAGGCTAGAAGAGAATGGCGCCACTGGCAATGCCTGCATTCAGACGCCTTTGACTCGACAACCTTTCACTCTTCCAATGCGGGGTTTTGCAAAGCCAAACCCACTGGTACTTTAAGTGTCAGGCCAGAGATTTGTTTCCTCGCCGCCTGCTTCTGCCTCTGGTTCCTTCACATCCACCAAATATGCTAGTCATTCTGCAATATCAGAAGCAATCAGCAATGATTTCAGGTAAGTGCTCTACCTAAGTCTGTTTACTGCACGGTACTGTCTTATATCCTTTTTGAATGGATACGAACCTAGACTTCCATTGATTGAGTTTTTCCTTGATTACTAGAGTCGACATGTGTTGTTTGCAGAAAATGCAGACTTTATATTTGTAACTCAGTTAAGTATCTTGACATTCCTCCCAGGCTTGGTATTCTTACACAAATTGATCTCTAGCTGTTGAATCTGCATATAATTTCAATAGATAGACCACTTATCAAGTTAGACCGTATAGGGGGTTATTAGACAATAAATATTTTAACAACAAGTCTGAAAAATAATTACAACTATTACTCTCTATTCTTTTTACATTGATAAGGCAAATTAATGACTACTGCTATACAACAATGATAAAATTATATGCCTTTATAAGCCATTTGCAAAATTCCCAAAGACATTGGAAAAGCAAATCAAAACCAAACCGCCCATTGAAAGCGTTACCTAAAAGTTAGCAATGGTGGTTTTATAGTTTTGTTACTGTGCTGTTTCTTTGTTTATTTTAGTGTTCATAAGTTTTACAGTGTGCCTGCGAATTTTTGCAATCATCAAAGATTTTCTAGAGTACAGCCCTACAATTTTAATATAAAGATATTAGTAGTTGTTTACAGTTAGATACTGTAGCCTAAGTTATTTCAGGAATAGCTGAAAAACCCGTTAGGTCGCAACATATCACTTAAGTGGTTATAGTATGCAACAACTGTTTATTTCAGATATTAGAGATTATCCATTTGGCCTTAATGAACACCTATCTTACAACCCTCAGCAAAGCATTTTTGAAAGGTACTTCCTCTGCAGAAATTTAGAAATAAGGTAGATCAGCAGCTGGCAATAAATGAGAAGATTTGAAAAATATTAACCATATGAATATAATCATATAAACAGCAAGTGGACTAACCAACCACTTGTTCAGAAATAAATTGATGTAAAAAAGCTACTCTGAAAGTTCCCCCCCCCCCGTCCCGCAAGATGTTGAAGCATTATCTACTATTCATGTACAAGAATTCAAGATGCACATTATTTATAGCCACTTCAGCCTATATAGAAATGCAAAACCCTTCCAATCCAAAATTTTAATCTGTTCTTTGCTCTGTTTCTTGTATCTTACATTTTGTCCCCTCACACTATAGGCGAGCATTTCCAAGTATTGAGCATTTCCTAATTCACATGTCTACAAATGGTTATACGACTCCCTATTTAAAGGAACAAGTCAATACAATGTTAACAATATACATACGTCCCATGCAAAGTGACCTGTCTCTGTCGCATTTCGTCACAAAGACAGATGCTTTGATTCAGTTGAAGTGCATTCACTCTTCTAGAAACACACCTCTAGCAAAAATGAAATTTCATCTTGAAGAATGCACCAGCGTTGCAACATCAACATGGTTATCTGCCAACAACCTTTTATCTGATGACAATTTATATATCATTCTCTCAATCCACTGATTTAAATCCTTTCAATCTGAGTACCATTGCATCACAGCACAGCTACATCCAAGTCAAACCCAAAAACCTGAGGGAATTGTAGTCAGACTTTCGTCTGTTGAATGGCCAGATTGACATAGAACAAGTAAAAATTGACAGAGATGCATTCTCGGTTGAAGTTCTCAAATTCTATAAAAGAAAATTGCAGGATCCACTGTTTGTTGTGAAAGCCTTTGAAGTAAGTTTTCAGCAAGAAGATTGGCTCGATGCTGGTGCAATGAAGGTTGATTTTTTTATGTTGTGGGAGCAGATAACAAAGCGCTTTTTTGAAGGCAGTAAATAGGCTAGTGTCCATAAAGGTCACTTCAAAGGTTTTTCTTTTTTGTTTAGTTGGGGTCATGGTGGTACATACTGTCATGCAGAATGCACCTATAAGCAAAACTGCAAAGTTGGCTACACCAGTCACACAGCTATGATTGGAGAAAACAAAGAGGAGATATGCAAACACTTGTGTAAGCATGACATTCCTTTGAATGCTGCTACCGAGAATATCCGATTCCTAATAGAAGAGCTGGATATCAGAACAGATGATGATGATGATATAGCGGTGTTTAATTCTGCTGCATGCAGTGATTCTTAATGGCAGTTGGTGAAAAATTCACACTGGCCAATGACAGAGCCGATTAAGAAGTCTCACAAGCATGAATTCATCCAAGTAATGATTTACATTTGAGTTGTTGACAAGAAAAGGTGTTTATCCTTACGATTGGATTGATAGTGAAGAGAAAATGGAAGAAACATCTCTACCACCGAAAGAAGCATTTTACAAGAAACTCAAAGATCCTAATATGAGCGATGAAGATTATGAACATGTTCAACAGGTTTGGCAATTCTTCAACTGTCAGACTTTTCAAGATTATCATGAACTGTACTTGAAAGCTGATGTGTTGCTGTTGACTGATATATTCGAATCGTTCAGAGCACAAAGTTTGGAATTCTACAGACTTGATCCTGCCCATTATCTAACTGCTCCTTCGCTGGCCTTGGATGCGATGCTGAAGATGACTGGTGTGAAGCTGGAATTTCTATCTGAAGAAAAGAAGGACATTCTACTTATGGTTGAAGATGGCATTCGTGTTGGTGTCTCAATAGCAGTGAAATGTCATGCCAAATGAACAGATGGGCAATGTTGCAACCAGTGCTGTACAGCAGTTTCAAGCAGTTTACACAAGAAGAAATCAGAAATAGAGACATCCAAGCTTTGCTGACAAGATCAAATGAAGATGTTGGTTATATTCTCAAAGTCGATATGGAATATCAAGCCGAGGAATATCCACGATCATCATGCAGATCTACCATTGGCACTACAAAGATTGCAAGTTCAAGAAGACATGCTATCAGAACATCAAAAGAATGCTCCAAAGAACTTCTCAATAGAAAAAGTTTAAGTCAACACCAAAGCTAATACCAAATCTATTCAACAAAGAAGAATACCCCATACATGAAAAAAATTGAAGCTGTGTTTGGAATTGTGTTCGAAGCTAACAAAAGTTTATATCTGTTCAAGTTGATTAACAATTCTGTGTTCGGGAAGACGATGGACGTAAGAAATCATCAACACGGATGAATTCTGTACTGATGGGATAGTCTTGAGAAAATGGGTACGAAATCCAAACTTTTGTGGAGTTATTTAAATCAATGAAGACACGCTTTTGGTTGAGAAAAAAATGAGGAAAGTTACACTCAACAAACCAATGTATATTGGTTTTAGCATATTGGATATTAGCAAAACATTGATGTATGATTTCCACTCTGATTTTGCAAAACGAAACCTTCCAAATGTTGAGTAATGCTACATGGACACTGATAGTTTCATCTATGACATACAAATGTCTAAAGTTCAAGTCGATAAAGTATTGAAAGATAACCAAAATGGATTCAATTTCAGCAATTCAGATAAAGAACATCCACATTACTCTACAAGAAACAAGAAAGTTTCAGGAAAATCAAAGACAAGCTCTGTGGTGTGGGAATGAAAGAATTTCTTGGATTAAGATATATAGCTGTCAAATTGACGATGGAAATATGATTAAAATAGAAAAAGGAATAGAAAAAGGAATAAAAAAGTAAGCTGCTAAGAAGCAAATGAGGCCTGAAGATTATGTAAAATGTTTGATTGAAAGGAGAGTGGATGCACACACTCAATGCAACATTGAATCACACTGTCACACAATCTACACTACCGAAAGAAAAAAAGACATCGCTGAATCCGTTTGATGATAAAAGATACATTCTTGATGATGGATTCAACACGCTGCAATATGGGCATTATTCGCTAGAAAGACGCTGTGAAGAAGAAAACATTAATTCAACTTGTTGATTTAACTGTCTTAACGAACTGTTTTAACATTATTCTAAAATGTTGTAACATTATTTTAAATGATATCTTCGTTTAACATACTTGTAAACAAATAAATCGTTATCTTACTTTTTCTCAATGCTGAAATATTAAACAATCAATAAGTTCATTGAAACATTTCTATTAGTTAGAAAGAATATGCAATGCTGTCCATATGTGACAGTCTCCTAGGATTGAACTTGAACCTTGTTATAAGTGAGCTTGAATGGACTAATAAAGTCTAGAAATTCTTTCAAAATAGGAGGCTCACCAACGAATCATAGAAATCCAATCGACCATCATCAGCAATATAGAATTTCTTCAGTAAAATTTTCTTCATTGAAAATAAATAAGCAAGGTAGAGAATGAATGTTGATATTTTGGATTTCATCTTTCCCGAATATGCCATGGAAATGAGGTGGCTTTTCACGTTTTGCAAGTAAGTTATTAATCGTTATATCATCGATAATTACCAATCTCGAATGACGTTTTTATGACTATCAATCTGAAATACCCTTTCAAATTCACCCAAAATTACAATGTTCATCAAACCGTCAACAGCGTTTGCGAAATTTATAACTTATTCTCAGATTACCTTCACTTTTAGCAATTATTGCTCATCTAAACAGTTTCAATTTGGCGTCAAATCAAAACCATAGATTGCTGATCCTTGTTTGAATCTATCATAATCTATGAGACTAGGTGAATTATTGAAGCTAGTTACCAAACCACTGTTGGCATCGTAGAAATCATCATCATCATAATTAAATCTTAGTGGTAAGGTAACTTCTTGATTATCAACAGTAACTTGAACGGCAGAAACCAAAACATGTTCATGTATTGAAACATGTAAGAAATAACCTCTTTGTAGTTGTAGATTCTTACACTTATCTGTTGTTCTTCATGTAAAGCGCCATTTTGAAACTGCGGGCAATAAATTTGCTTTGGGATCAAACAATCAAAAGAGTAATGCACAGCCAAGTATACAATTCCACTGGCCCATACAGGTAAAGCAGCATGTGCTAGAATGACGAGAACAGCCTACGCCCTCTACATCAATCTAAAACAGTTGACAAAGTGAATTGATTGAATTTTGCTCGCCTCATTAAAGGTTAGCTGACCAAGCAACGTAATTTTTGTTTGGGAGGCCTCTCTAGGTTTCATATTAACTGTTGACAATCTGCTTGATATCTAGTTATTATTAAATATTTCTCAGAAAATATTCTTCTTCCATAATCTTTACTTTAGAATTTTCCAAAAAATGTTTGTCATATTTAGCATACCCTGAATCTCAGTTTACTTTCAATTGACATTTAGTTTTCTTGACTTTTTATTGTGCGTATCAGCACATCATCAATGAAACTACCTTTAAGTATGTCTTTCCTGTGCTACGAATTGGTCTACAGTAAATAAATATACTGAATGTTATTACTTGTTAGCAACTTAAACAATCTTTGCAATTTCAGAACACGTCTAGCCCATATGATATCTTGGTGAAAGAGAAATCTGTGTCAGCTCTGGATTTTTTATGTTCAAGAAACTGTTTGGCTTGTTTGTCCTTCCTCTTCTCTTTGTTCCAATTGCATTCACGCTTAACACAGACACTGTAATTTGCTTCTTGTAAAATCTCTCTTCGCAGCTGGTGTAACCTCCTTATTTCTGTGTGACTGATGGAAGCAAAGCTACAATCTTTCAGTTTGAACTTACACTGTATAATCTTTTCATTGTCAGATCCAAAGCATCCAGAAATAAGCTTCGCTTTACCAGGTCATTACCCAGCTGCTCTTTGAGTTCTTTTGTATACCATTCACTTTCTTTTTTCACTTCTCTTAGGAGATAAACATTTGTTTTCACGGAGAGATATTTTTCGGCAATTTCAATTTTTTGAACCTTAGGATAGTTTTCTTCCTACCAGACGACATGTCAGACTTGGTAAGAAGATATTTGCCTTACAGCACAAAAAGTTCAGGTAAACCAACAAAATGGTCTTCATTGAGACAGTTCAAGTTGTTGACAAGACTGTTTACATAATAGCCTTTGATGTAAGAAAAGCGTATTTCTTCACATAAAATAGATTGACCACCAACTTCCCCTGTCTAAATAGTGCTGTAGACTTCTTAATTGTCCAAAAAATAAACTGTATTTTGTGGAATACGTTTACTTGGAACTTTTTAGCAAGTCCATACAGGATGATTCTATTGTGACAAAAACCACTGTCTTCGAGTTCCAAGGCATACTTTTCAATGCTATTGAGAAAAGAGCATTGCACATCTCTAGAGTTGTACCAAGCCAGAAAATCTCCTATGTTTTTCCATTTGTTGTATCACCATATTTGCTAAAGATGTTTGTAGTTTTCTTTGCCTGTTTTGGGGCGGCCAAAACCTTGGGTATTTCCCTTCAACTGGAGAACAGAGCACTGAATTCTCAATTTATTGTATCCAAAATCTGTAATGTTAGGGTTATCACTCCTACGACCAAGCCCTCTTTGTTATCAAAAATATTCCTTGACAGAATCCTGGAATAATTTGTTTGAGAAGACAAACTCTGCACCACTCTGAAGTAAAACCCTCACCACACAAATTAAAGAAAAACCCTTATTTTGAGTCCATTGTGTGTTTGCCAAGAAACAAAAATTTTGGCACGGGCCTTTAAATCAAATGCACCTTCTCTACGTGAAACACTTTCCTTCCATGCTTCAAAGTAAGCAAGGAACTCATGTTCTAACCATTCAAAACTATCATAATCTATTTCTATGTATGGACATAGATTTCTATTTTTTTTGATAATGGCCATCCTTTGTGCTCCTAACTTTGAAACAGCCCCAGAAGTTATTCATTAGCTAACGATATTTTGTTGTTGCATCTGCATTTGCTCCTCCAGACTCCACCGGCACTGTTACCATAGTTTTGCTCAAAAATTAAACAGCTAGGCTTACATGCATGACTGATTAAGAATTTAGCTGAAAAACATCACCTGAGGAAAAATGATATGATGTGACTACTTCTGTTGCAAAATAACCAATCACAACTGCAATTTTCAGCAAATTCCTTTAACCATGATGACAAGTGCATGAGTGGCTATATTGTTTTCACCTTGAAGTGTTGCATAGTTTGTATCAAGGTCTTCTAAATCAATATAGCCCATCATTTCAGCTTAATGTTTGTCTCATACGAGTCCACTTTGAATTTTCATTTCATCAAACCAAATGGCAACGCAACATGTTTTTCAACTGGTTCATAATCTTTCACCATATCTTTCAAAGTTTTGATAAAATCTGGATTAAAACCAGTTTTAGGTTTAATTGCATTACTATAATCACTTAACTACAGCCCATAGTGGTATTCTTTAACCTGATCCAAGCTATCCACAGAAGTTGAAGCTTGTATCTTTCCTCCATGGTTTATTGCTGCTTGGACAAGCTGCTCTGGTGTTGCAAATGAAGGAATTTCAAGTTCGCTGTTGTCA
>JAADKT020500105.1:0-13518 GCA_011763395.2 Chrysaora chesapeakei
CCCTGTAACTGCCACACAGAGTAACTATGCCACATCCACTAGCAGCGATGTTTTTAGTCATCATTGGAGTGTTTGAGCAAAGTTTAACAAATATAACACAGATGTCTGCCTGATCAAATAGCAATTAACTGTTGAAGGACTCGATTATTCCAATCCAAGTTCTGTTGAAGTGCTTTTTATGAATAAAAAATTACAACCCTTGTCATACCTTTGAACTGCCTAGTGTATATAGCTTACTGATCAATAATGCGTCTTTTGTCTATTCGCTTATTTCGATAACCAGATTTGTCAGTTAAATGCCCTATTCTTAGACCACGCCACTGTTCAACATATGTGCTGTGCCAATGGACACCTCAGGACCTTATACACAACTGCTTGATCTAATGGGTGTATATGATAATTGTGAAACTGTGAAATCTTATTGATATGACAATATCTGCTATAGAACTATTGCAATGAGTAATAGCAACTTTAAATTATCACTAACAAAAACATATTGACTTCAGCAAAGCAACGCAGACCTGGGCTACGATAACGACTGGTATTTTAGAACGAAAGCCCTTGGTACTTAATAAACGACCTCAAAGGAAGGGCAACTGAGCTGATTGTGGATTGGAGGCTTGTGTGGTATGGAAAGCGATCTCACAGAGAGTCGAACTCACAACATTTCGTCTCGGTTGTCAGTCGAACGTCATGGCCAGACACCTTTCAACAAGCAATTTGCAGCCATATACCTGTGTGCCTGTGTCTTTCTCCGAACTGATCTTCTGTTGTGATTGCACACCACACCCGGTGTCCATACATCAACCTTTTATGGACGAGCAGCTAATTTGATACTAGACCTACGGGAAAAGTAATAAAGCAGGTTGCAAGCAAAGGATATTTTTTGGTAACACAGTTCAGCGTCGCACAAACGCAGTGCATTCAGCTTATACGGAATTGTACCTCTTGCCACAAAATTGATAATTCAGAGTAAGGGTACTAATTCACCGCATCGATCTTTAGCGGAGGAACAGCTGTATTGACCATTGCAGCCACATGGAAAGAGACCCAACCTCGATCTGTATTCGAGATCGTAAATTGGAGCGTCCAAGATTTTTAGCGCACAGAAAGGTGTCTCCTATCTGAACCTGAGTTAACGCATTTTGGTGCAAACAAACTTAGAAATGTTTTCATATTCACCCTAGCCGTGCGTGAGGAAACATCAAAAGTCAAGTCAGACCAAGTCTATATTTTTCCATAAGCATTCCAATTAATTTCAAGGAATCTACAATTAATTTCAAGGAATCTACAATTAATTTCAAGGAATCTACAATTAATTTCAAGGAATCTATAAGCTTTAAACAATTACCCAGTGAGGAATCCCTTAGCCTATATTTTAAACCTTTTTGGTTCAAAGCGCTTATTCACACATAACTGCAAATGTAGTTGATTTTTTCTTTGAGTTAAGCAACCAGTGGAGATTTTTAGCATCTGAAATCCCCGAGATTTTAGGCAACTTTGAGGGCTGACCATGAGTCAACTGTTTATTAAAGAGTGTATTTGAACAGGTTTCACCTGCCTAAATATCGTTTTTTCATGTACATTACTCGTTGGGACAGAAGAAATGAATTGACGCCCACAATCCGATGTCCAGTGACAACTTCCAACATCTCGAACCCGATCTCGAAAGGGTAAAGGCATTGGATGATAGAGGGGTTGTTATTGTTTAGGGGCGGGATATTTCCACGCCTTTACCCAACGATCAAACATTGTTTGTCAAACATTTGAAATTTGCTTGTCAAACACAATGTTTGACCGACTTTTTGCTTGACACCAGCATAAAATGTTTTTGAAATTTTGTTCGCCAACCAATGTTTGGTAACGTTTCAAAACGGTTAAACATTGCAGTGCTTAAAGCAAATCTCAAATGTTTGACCAATAATACAATTAAGCATTATAAAGATAAAATTTTCTGCACAGACGTTAGCTTGTGTCAATGCATAAACTGTTTTTGAGGGCCTTAAAAGTGGAAGCGCATCTGGTAAATTAACATGATGCATGTTATAACTCGTTAGCGTTGTTTAGAAGTCAAGATCACGCAAAACAAATTTTCTTCAACTCTTATTAATCTTTGTTTACTTCCTTCCAGAAATGTCTCTTCGAAAAGATCTTCTTAAAAATAAGATACCTCCGCTATTGCCAAACAAACACACTACAACGTAAGTTATGCTTTTTCAGCGTAAGTATACTTTGTATACTATTAAAATGCTCGCTCCCATCCCCCCAAATCCAAGGCTATAATATAATCCTGAGGCCAGGGGGGCTTTGGGGCTATCAAAACCCGAAAACCGGGAAGAAAATTGGGATAAACCCGAGATATCCGTTGATATCCCTTGTGAAGTTTAAAACTTGTACATTTTTACTACAATATTTGAAAATCGAGCTAGAAAAATGGGAAAACCTGTTAAATATACAATACATGACCCGAAAACCCACACAATTTTTTGAAAAAACCTGAAAACCCGAAGTTCTCCAAAATGATGCCAAAAATCGTTTGTGTGCTCCGGACATGTCCGGTGTACAGCCTCTAGACTCTGGGCTGCCACTACCACAAAATCAGGAATGTTGGAAACAACAGGGGCTGGCAGGGCAGAAGAAAAGAATTTGGGACAAAACAGAAAAATAAAGGAATTTGGCATTTTTAAGGGGGGGGGTTAGGGGGCAGCTGCCCCAATTGCTCCTAACACTTCTGCGTGAAATCCAGACTGGCTTGATTCCATGTCTGGTAAAATCAGAAACCTAGCTCTTTAGTCCATTTTTGAGCAACGGTTAACAGAAATACTTTTGCATAAATTATTTTGTAGGCAACCATCAAGGAGAAGAAAAGACTATACACCTGTTAGCTGGCATCAGTACTTCAAAGGTAAAGAAGATGTAAAAGTTGGTGAAAATGTAAGTTTTTGTGAAAGTCTATCTAACTAATAGAAATTTTAGAGAATTGTCCTACATCATTCCCAGGGTGAGATAAGGAGGCTCTGTTTAGGTCTTTGGTATGCATACAGGTATGCAACTTGTCTGGTTTTGGTGTCCAATTTCTGTGTAAACTTAAGCTAAATGATACCATGCAGTTAATGTGGAAGATCTTTGGCACTGAAGATCTTTGGCACGGAAGAACAATTTATTATAGCTGTTTACAATATTGATCTTTATTGTTTAATCTTCTGTGGATTCTGTGTGGCATATACATTGAATGCACCAAATACACCATGGAACTAACTGTTGATGGAACTAATGGATGGACCAATTGTTCCATTGGTAAAGGCCATAGATTTCCATTGTTTTCTGGTGCAGACTGGTACAAATTTTTGTTTACATGAAGAATGATAGGCACACAAAATATTGAAGATCACTTAGAACATATTTTGATTATAGTGTCAAACCTGATGTTTAATGTACGGTGCTATTTTTTTTAGACTTTCAGAGTCTACACTGCTGGTGATGATGGTGCTGTCCTTCTTTTGCTGCATGGAGGTGGACACTCTGGACTTTCTTGGGCTGTTTTTACTGTAAGTTTATCTGTAAACTGCTTCTTTCAATAGTATTAATAGTATTTAATGCCCTATTGTTTACAGTACAAAGTGGCTGTCTATGGTTATGTGTTTCAAGTAGAATTCAGGAGCTGTTTTTGTTGTGATCTTGGTTGTTAGCTTGAACTGGAAGAAAGCGGACTATTGTTTAAAGCAGGGGCAGCAAAAGCCTTTGCAGGCCCCAGGGTAATTTAATGGTATCTGGCCCTTTTGAGGCTTTTGGCTGAAGCATTAAGAGAATATGAGACTGGTCCCAAACCTTTTACCCCACTGAACCCCCTCTATTGACTATATTGGTTTTCTTGGCTGGGGCTTAACCCAAGCCCTGGATTCGCTTAACTCATATCTATCCTGGATACTTTTCATAGTAACATTTGTTAAATCGTTAAACTAAATATCCAAAAGCAAAGAGCTTCTAAAATCTGCTTTTAAACATTGTGTTATCGAGAGAGTAGTTGCATATATAAAGAGTAATCCATCTAATCCCATTTTCATCATACTGACTTCATTCCAGGCAGCCATGACAAGGATTTGCAATTGTAGAATTTTGGCATTGGATCTAAGGGGACATGGTAAGTTGTTTTTGAGACTTTGTCTGAATGTTTTAGTGTATAGTTAAATAATACTTAAATAATATTTTCTTAATTCTGAATGGCTTAGTAGTTAGTTCAAGATTGGATTTAAATGTGGGTATTGTGATGCTAATCTAGCATTGTTTCGCTCTGAAGGTCATACTAGAACAAAAGATGATAGAAACCTTGCGGCAGATGTGTTAGCAAAGTAAGTCACATACACATTGTTTATAAGAACAACATTTATAAGAAACATCAGCCTTAGATTTGGGTCGAATTATTCTGCTAATTCAGACACTTTTTGAACTCTAACTGAAAAATTTGTTTGAAACAATGTCTACCAGCGTGGAGCCCTTGCCCTGAAACACATTCAAACATGTGTTTGAACGCAGAAGGGGGTCATAAGATGGTGGAAAATCAGTCAACTTGCAAAGAATAATTTAAGGGAAGAAAGTTTCGTGACTCAGAAATACGTGAAAGGTTTTAAAAATAACTTTCGTGAATCGGGAAATATGTGAATTTTCGCAAGAAAAAACCTTCGGGCTTCACAGCACGAACAATATGTCTTATTGGAATTAACGACAAGCGAATTTGACTTTTCAATGGGATTTTCGACATCATATTTGATATATCTTCACACTCCATGAATGGTATTTTTTCAAACATGAAAATGATATTTTTTCTAATATAGACATTTGCGAATCTCTTGTTAAAGGAAGTGTAAAGGTAACGAAATAAACTTTTGCGAATTTCGACCAAAAACGCTTAAGTTTCTTCCCACAAAAGTTTCTTCCCTCAATAAAGCGTTAAGAATTCACTGAAACTCATAGAGGAAATACAAATGTACCATCTTAAAAACGAATAAAGATTCTTAGATTTTAGTTAACTAAGGTTTCTTCGTTTCCTGGAAAATGGCTTCTAAGCTGCAGTTTCTTCTCATACAAGGTTTCTTTTTGGCGTCATTGTAATTTTTTTTATTATAACTTAAATATGTTTGTTTAATGACGTAATAGAGAAATGCAATCTTCTTTCTTCCAGGGATGTAGCAGATGTTGTAATGGAATATTTCAAAAATGATCCACCACCAATCGTTATGCTTGGACACAGGTAATAACCATGCCTTCTTTTAAATTTCTTGCCGCGGTGCTTTTTTATTTCGTTTGGTTCTCTGTCAATGAAAACTATTATCCACTGTAAGGTCCCTTATTTTTCTGTGATTCCGTGGCCTGTAGTTTTAGAGAGGGATAGAAAGGAAGAAAGACTTTTACCTGTTTTGTTTCAAGTGAAATTGGATAAAGGGGAGTAAAAGAAATCCATTTTGATCAAGCAAATAATATATGCCCAGAGGCCAGAGGCATCACGTTTCCAAAGTATACTTATTAACATTGTGTAGTATAATGCAGATAACGGAAAAAAAATCAAATCAAATCATGAATCAAATCTAATCGAATCAAATCTAATCGAATCGAATCAAATCGAGTCAAACCTAATCGAATCGAATCAAACCTAATCAAATCGAATCAAAGCAAACTAAGTCGTTTGAATTAAAGTTAACAAAATTGCGACAAACAGCGAAAACAACGTAAGCAATACTTAAAAAGCTGTTTTCGTCTAACCATAACATAACCATGGTTTATTCTGTCTACTATGGTCCAACACTCCTCAGAGTATAAACGTCAGAAACAGACCAGCACAAAGGACTAAATGCGGAATATATACCTGATGCGAATCGAAATGCACCAATCATAAAAGTGAAGCTTCATTTGGTATTGTGTTTCAACACCAATCATCTCGTGGAAGTCAGTTTTTTCGGTTTTTTTCTGACGTTTATACTATGAGGAGTTTCCGACGAAAGTTGTTCGTAGGTAGGTAACAGAGATGTGTTTTTTTAGCATGGGTGGGGCAATAGCAGTGCACGTTGCTGTTTCTAAGTTACTTCCCACGCTTGCTGGTCTTGTTGTTATCGACGTGGTTGAAGGTATGTAGTTGAATTACCCTTTTGCTACAGTAATTGACATGTTTTATAAAATGTTCTTCGGGATATCTATCTTTCCGTGCTTTTGACAAAGGGTTCTGAATTTCCCACTTCTGAAAAATCGCAAAATTCACAAGTGTGAAGGATTAACTGCCAAGAATCAAAAGTGGAAGGTTTAGCAGGTTCGACATAATCTGGGTTTGTTTCAAATTCACAATTGCAGAAGAGAAATAAAAAGCAAAATCTCTGTATCAACCACACCCTCTGTCTGATGCAGTTGAAGATTTACAAGGCCTCCCAACCTGCTGAACTATCGTTTTTGAAATCCTTGAACCAATCAATATAAGTTTCCTGTCTGCGAAGTTTACCGGATTTAGAGACGATGCAGGTCAAAGACATCCGTACTAACGAGGGGCAATTCAATCTCGTACGCCTTTGCTGGAAGTCCTATTGTTTTCTCCAAATTCCCTTAAAAGTCCTTTTGTTTTAATGGAAATCTCGTACGCCTTTTTGCAGAGTGGAATGCCCCTCGCGTACTAACATGGATTGCTCGTTTCTTTATGCTATATTTCTCATCATATTTTTCAGGTACCGCCTTGCGTGCATTGTCTGCAATGGATGGGTTTTTGAAGAGCAGGCCCCAGGCTTTTAGTTCATTGGAGGAAAGCATAGAATGGAGGTAACTGCTTGCATGTGTTCCTTTACTTCTGTTTGAATAATAACAAAAGAAATTCTACTACAGCTTCATTCCGTTGTAATGTCGGAAGCCTCTTTTATGAAGATGTTGAGGCTGAAATTTGCCTGAAAAATAAGTAACTGTTGTGGAACAAACCAGGCTGAGATTTTAGAACAAATTAAGGAACGACGAAAGGCCTTAGAATGATTTGAGCAACAATAAGAATTTATTGTTTTTCTTATAAAAACTTTGAGGCTCAAACCTAAGAACATTAAAAGAAACATGAGGCTTAGACCATATACACTGCGTGTATTTGAACAGGCAGGAAAGTTTAGTACGTTATGTGCGGCCATTGTGCCCATAACAGAAAAAAGAAAAGATCATTTAACCGACTGCTTGCTTAGTGACTGCTACTGAACTTCAAGAGCTTCTTGTAACGAAGAGATAAATTTAAGACAACAACACCGTGCTGCAAGTACAAAACAAAGATAACTATGTTTTCTATGAGTGCTAATATATCGTCTTGCTAAGGCTTCTTTGGAGTATCATTTCTTTCTTTCCTATTTTGTCCATATCGCAAATCTTCAAGTAAGTGCAAAGTGCGTTCTGAAAAGGGTATTTCTTATTTCTGCTCCTTGGGGGACACCGTATGTTATTAGTAATGACGTTTTAACCAGATTATTCTACCCTGCAGATCAATCGTCTTTTTCTTGTCTTCAGTATTCGATGTAACCAAGTGAGAAACTTAGAATCAGCAAAAGTGTCCATCCCAGGCCAGCTGTATCGGTAAGTTTATTCTAACTGGTATGTCGTGAAACTTGGCATACTGTAAATGGTCAATTTTTCTTTGGCATCTGCAAATGTACTGTGGCAATATATGCTTGAAACTGTAACCTTTCAATTCATAGAACTTCAAGAGCAAAAATAGAAAAGTTGTTAGCAGCTGGCACGTCCTCAGCGTCTACTCCAAATTCATCAGTTTCTGAAACAATAGCAGAGGAAGAACTGGGTGACGAAATAGTTATACAAGAGACTTCTCATCACAAAGAAAATGAAAAAGTAAATATTCATTCATCAATTTGTCTGCTTTGATTTTTTCTATGTGTTCATGTCATATGTTGTTCAAACACGCCTGCACGATAATGATGACGATGGTGATGGTGATGATGATGATGATGATGATGATGATGGTACTTATGATGATAATGATGTTGATGGTGATATTGATGATGATGATGATGACGACGATGATGATGATGATGATAATGATGCTGGTAATTATGATGATGATGATTACAATGATGATTTTGATAACATTGATGAAGATGATGATAAGATGATGATTATGATTATGATGATGATGATGATGATAATGATGCTGGTAATTATGATGATGATGATTACAATGATGATTTTGATAACAATGATGAAGATGATGATAAGATGATGATTATGATGATGAAGATGATGTTGATGTTGCCCTGTAGCTTTTGTTTAAAACATTGGTAAAGTCTTTTCCTGAATTCCTCAGTGTGAAAAGTTATACCCTATGCAACAAATTGTTCACAAACGATTTAAAAAAATTTCTTCCAGTCAAAAGATGATTCCGTGTACACATGGCGCATAGATCTGACGAAAACAGAAGTATATTGGCAAGGTATTTAATATTTCATTCGGTTTTCGGGTTTTTGGTTTCTCTAAAGGCTACGTCTGTTTGCAAAACTTTTTGAGTTTTTCTTAATCATTTCTAGGCTGGTTTCAAAACATGTCTGAACTGTTTTTGTCATGCAACGTTCCTAAGTTACTAGTTTTAGCAGGTACGTTTAACTATCAAACAATGTTGGTCACACATTTGAAATTCGCTTTACATGCAATATTTGACCGTTGGGCAACGTCACAAAACGTGGTTCAAAACATCATACATTTAATCCTATCTTAAAGATTTGTATTTAATTTTATTCTTGAAATTGTTTTCTCAAAGGTATTGATCGACTTGACAGAGATCTCACTATTGGACAAATGCAAGGTATCTAATTTCATCTCTTCTCGAAAAAGTATAAAATATTAACCTTTACCCCCTGGCAAAACGATCAAACATGTTTTGTCAAACATTTGGTATTAGATTTACAAGCAACGTTTAACCGTTTGTCAACGTCACAAAACATTGCTTAGCAAGCAAGAATAACTATAATTTGTTAAATAGTTGTCTTTTGTGTCTTGCGCCGCGGTGTTTCTGTCTACTGTATTTATTCAACTCTTCGCCGCAAGAAGCTCTCTAGCTGAAAGCAAGCAGTAAGCTAAGTGGTCTTTTCTTCTTTTTTCTATAATTTGTTACGCAGTGTTTTTGAAATAGTTCAAGAACATTTTTTCTTTATGCAATAAAAACTGTTTGACAAGTGATGTTTTGCGACTTGGCCAAACGGTCAGACAATTTGCTTGACGAGCAAATTTCAAATGTTTGAAAAGCAATGTTTGATCGTTTGGCCAGGGCCTTACTCTCATGCATTCAACAGTCAAAAAAAAACTTTAAAGAACCTATTGCCTAAAATTTTTTAAAAGGCTTTATCAATTAGTTTTTTGACAAAGAAATTCTTATAAACACACACTTATATTGATTAGGATGTTTCTTGTTTCTCCAGGAAAGTTCCAAATGCATGTGCTCCCTAACTGTGGACATACAGTTCACGAAGATGCGCCAGTGGAGGTAAAGTCTATTACCTTTATTTATCAATTTAGTGAAAGTTTGCAAATGTAAACCTTGCTAAAAGAACTACAGTGAATTTTTTATGGCATGGGAATACAAAATTTGTAAATTCTAAATATGTATTTCGTTTTAATCTTAGGTAGCAGAAATGATGATGTTATTTCTTCAGCGCAACAAAATAGCAACATATAAGACACCTAATTTTCAAAGGTAGATTGATATTCTGAAATGTTATTTATTACATCCCTTTGTGAACTGTATCCTAGTGATATGGTGTCTTGGGTTAATCTTGTTAGCTCGTGGTGTCAAGAGCTCAGAGAGTTTGGGGTAACCGTAGCGTCACAGCGAACGTCAAGGTCTCGTTTGTTCATCTGCTTCTGAAATTCTAGTGACTGGCGCTAAATACACCATTTCACGGTCACCAGTGATAATTGCTAAAGAAATTAGCAAGGGGGCTCAGGTGTGACGTCATAAGAGGGGGTGTCATTCTTTGCGACCACTCCAATGTTTTCATTGATGAAAATATGATAGCCAGTGCTTTGGCAGTCAGACCTTGTAGACGACAATCCAAAAGTCTCATTAAGCATCAAAACAGGGGAGTCCATCAAATGGGGAGACCCAATAACAGGATATATCACGACCAATATACCCCTTAGGAACCGAAAAAAACTCAGATAGTTGCTTGGGAAAGAGAATTTACTGTTTGTGTAAAAACAACGTCAAGATATTTGCAAATAAAGAATATTTAGACTTGGGTACATTTTCATAAGTATGGTCAATGCAAAGATTGAATCGTTATCATCACAAGACTTGCCCAAAGTCTATGTCTTTATATCCTTCTCCTAAGGTCCACGATTCCATGAGTGAGAAAATGGAAATGGACCTCTCCTATGATTTCTCCCATGGACCTGAGGAGGAGACTTTGTGTAAGTCTAAATCATAACGGACTTGATGAATCGTTGTTCGAAAAATCTTAATTTAATCAAATCTGTTAAATTTGATAACAATTCCGCCTCTGGTGCAGCTAATTCCTGATCTGGGCTGGACCTCGTTTCCTTCAGATTCCGCATAGATAGGGCTGTCTATGCATTTACTTATCAGAACATCCTTCGTATTGTTTAGTAATCCTTGCTTTAATGTTCATATCGAAAAATTGGCTACATCCGAAGCAGTTGGTTTTTAGGAATGTATCCTCTGTACAAGTCACAGTATACGACTGTCCATTGTTCTCTAATGGCTAATCATTTGTAGTTTTACCAGCAAAGCTACAATATTGTAGCCTACGTGCCATCTCAAACTTTTCTCTCAGACAGAGTTGAATGGTCATGTCGGAAAATTAGCTTGATTCGAAGCAGTTGGTTGTTAGCAATGTATCCTCTTTACGAGTCACAGTATGACATTGTCCATTGTTCTCTACTCTAATAATCATTTGTAGTTTTAGTAGTTATATTACAATATTGTAGCCTGCATGGAGTCTCAAACTCTTCTCACAGAAAGAATGGCGAAGAAGAGTTTGTTGGACGAGATTGAGACTAAACACAGGCTACAATGTGACGGTGAAGGTGATGGTGCCAGTCGCTAGGATCTGAGAAGTATACGGCTTCCTTAGCTCATCTTCATCTGCTAGAGAAATAACAAGGCCTCTACCCTGGCTGTGACGCTACCGTGATTGCGTCCCGAACCCCGCCCTCGCTAAGCGCCTTACAACGTGAGCTCGACTAGCTCTGCGAAGCTACAGCATCTTCAACATGTTGGAAATCCATTAGCTTCTTTTTCTTTCTCTTCAAGACCTCTAGGCCGAGAAGGCCCTTAACCTATGTGCAGGCTTCAAAATTTGAATAACGATGGTAGCTAAGATGTTAAAATAGTGAAATTTACATTGCCTAAGTACTATAAATGAATTGAACTGTCAAAGTTTCGCTATAAAAAGTCGAAGTTGTCACTACTTGCTTTCAAAACGTTGCTGGTTGCAAACCTCAGTCAACTTGCATCACTCTTCTCAGGATAACCCTCCTCTTATTGTTAGGTATTTGTTTTTTAATCTTTTCCTATTTGATCACAAATACCAACCCCGATGACGTATTTGCGGAACCCTCAGCTTTACCCTCATTATCTACTGATACATCACGAAAGGTTTTAATCTTCAAATATATGCTTATCTGTGAATGGTGTTGTTCTAAGAACAGTTTGCATTCCCTTCCTTTTAGGCACATGCCGTCATGCTAGAATTCTATTGAAAATTTGATTTCCTTGCTTAATTTCAAGCCGTCCTGCTTTCCGACATGGTGTGAAGCCCACCTACAATCCGAGATGATCGCAGCCCCTTTTATGGACACTACTTTTCTTGGAAATTGTTCCTAAAAACTGCTATGGAACATTCGATGAGTACATTTCTTCTTAATAGAATAATTCCTTTCTATAGTCTTGTAAATTTATGAAGAGAATCTTGGCAATAATTTCCTTAGTTACTGCAACCACGCACAAACATGTTGAATTCGTTGCATTCCCGTAACTAGGAAAATTACTCCCAGAATTCCCAATAAAAACAAGAGACTGACAGAAACGGTCACTTTTTTTGTGGAAGCGTCAAAAGTCCTTTACTAAGAGGTCTGGGTCGGCGCGACATTTTTCTGGAGTACCTCTCGTAAAGCGACTGCAATCAAGTACGTTGCATGTGGAGAAAATTCCTTTACTCAACATGTCTACCATTTTCCAGAAAGATGTCGCGCCGACCCAGGCTTCTTTGAGAAGGATTATAGACTTTAGATATAACATTCTCGAGCATTTCTTTAAAATACCCCATCAAATGTATTTCCTAGAAAAACGATTACATGGACACCGCACATTCGCTATAGTCTTCAATGCATTTATAATTTTATTCATGGTATTAGGACGTTTATTGTTGTACGTGTTCTATCATGTATATATCGATATATTGTATAGGTCTCAGATCTGTAATGGCTACAATGAAATACAGTTCAACAGAATGCTAGCTTTTAAACTTATTAAACCGCATTTGACGTGCGTTCAAAAAGTACGCGATTGAACTTTAAAACCTCGTTTTTATTTGCGTCTTCATGACTGCCTTACACGCTTTCCATTTCAGCGTTGTCGAGCACGGGGGCGCATCACCCAGATCTGAGCCTGCATAACTGTATCAGCTTTGGGCGCACTTCTAAGTCTCGGAAGTTGAGGGCCCTTCAACGTTTTTTGTTTTACGCACGCGAAAAGCTATGCGCTGCGCCCGTGCGCTCGAAAAAGCTCAAATTGAAAGTAGCCTTTGCGCTCTTGAATTTGGTAGACTTGGTATTCTTCTCTGATTGATGTTGAACTCTGAAAATGGTAGGTTTTACAATTTTTGAAAGAATTAATCTTTTTCTCTAACCAACAGAGGGTTTGCTTACTTTTAATGCGTTCTTTTGGGGCTTTAATCTCTTCTGAATTCTCAGAAAATAGACTTCACAGGCCTCCGATTCGGGACCCCCAAAAACGCATTTTCTTGAAAACGGAAGACTGCAGAGAGGTTGAATTGGAAACGGGAATCTTTGCGAAGTCTACGAAACTTCCATCTCTAGAGTCCGGAGAGTTTTGAACCTGCAAAGTCTCCGATTTTTATTAGAGTTACTCAAAAGAACGGGCGTTCGATCCCTCAGAAGTCTAGAAAAAAAGAAGAGGTAAAAAGGTCAGAAAAGAACGCACCTTTTGTAAACGCTTTCGCTGTGGTGAATTCGCTTCAAACAAAAATTTATTCATTTACACGCAGTATTTGTTATAAGCAACCGCTTATAAGCAACCAAGATGTAGAAGGCCTAAAAATTTAAGCAACGTAGGAAAAAAACCTAAGCAACTTTTTAAATTTTGATAATGTATATAACCGCAAGCAATCGAGGATTGATCAACATAGAAGCTAGTTCCATTCATTTGTCCTCAAAACTCGCATATCATTGGAGTGTTTCACGTTAAATGAGGCACTACATTGAGGGGTTTCCGTCTAACTTTCAATGCAAAGTCTCTCATTGTAA
>JAADKT020500327.1:0-13507 GCA_011763395.2 Chrysaora chesapeakei
CAATTTTCTTGCTTATGCTATTTTAAACTCTTATGTGCCTAATTGCTGGGGCATTTGAATAAGCGAGAGATGGAGTTAGAGGGTCGAGCTTGTTCTTAGTGGCGGGGCGAATTGGCTAGGGTAGAATTTGGGTGGAAAAAGTGACTGCATCACAATTGCTCAAGACTTCATGCTTAGGCATTTCTAATTCTGTTCCGTAGATGATAATTGCCCCACAAGAAGGACACAGGGGAACAACAAGTTTTCCTATTGAATTCAATTGTTTCTCCATTCTGCTTTTCGGTGACGTTCAATATCACCTCAGTAGACACGGGAAAGACGGCAAAAGAATTTACCTGAAGTGCAAAAATGAGATTATTACCATCCATGTGATACGTCTGCGATTTTGAAGTTTATTATAGTAATTTCCTATTAGAAAATTAAAAGAGAATTTCCCATTTAACTTATTTTTTTGGATATATATTTTTGAGAAATTTGATTACCGCCTAGGATGCACAGGATGCAGTCTGGATCCGCCCCCGAGTGGTGGGGTTGTAACAACTAGGGATTATAAAATATTATGGAAGAAACCTTAAGAATAAAAGCTTTGCTGAACTGATGCTTAACTATGGAAGAAAGCTTAAAATTGAAGACTGCATCCTACCATTTAGCCACAACACAGTTCTTTGACCTATCTTCATAACTGTCAATGATTTTGATCGTTTTTTTTAGATATTTCAAAAGATTCAGCATTGCAAATCAGACCAACATTTGCTGCAACCCATCAAAGTCCTGACAAGTGAGTGGACATTTTTCATAACATGTTTTGTCATTCACAGTCTATTCCTGACATCAACTCGGTTTTAATCCTCACACAAATTATGCTTTTACTCAATTACCTCAAATGGAGGAAACAATCCTAGAACTTGGAACTTGGAATAGACTATCCCATTTTCTCGCACCTTAAGTCCCCATTAGAGCATTTATTTTCTTATACATCACTGTGCGATGAACTGAAAATAGAATATTTTGTCCTTCAAACTTAGACTTGCTACACAAGTCTCTGTTATTCTCCTTATAGAACTGATAGGTCGCTAATAACAGAGCTGTAGCAACAATAACAGCTAGGGGGGTACTGATTTAGCCAGAATACTTCAACCTTGCAACTGCAGTCTGCGCTCTCAAACGTCTATCTTAGGCCGAGACCTTAGCAGTCAGTAACAGACCTCAAAGTCAGTGGATGGACAGCTGTGTCGAATGTAGGCTTGTGGAAAATGATCACGATGAATCTCGAACCTACTGCCTATCTTTCTTTCGCCATACATCTCGCCATCTCGACCGCTCAGCCACGTTGCCTCTGATATAGACACGTTGTTATCTGACCTCAGTATTCGATGCTCTATGTTTCGCCTTTTTTCTCCTGTAAAAACTTTTTCAAGTGCACTTTTAACTTGGCTCGCCTTCAGTTACTCTTGATTTGCATGACTACATGGCTGAATGATAAGAAAATTTCAAATTTTCCTTATGAAGCCATCCCTTGTAAGCGTATGGTAATACTAATAGGGTAGTACTAACAAGCAATCTTAAGTGGGCTTTGGTGTCTGGCTGTAAATCCCGGCATTTGAAAATACCTTGACAGGTGTCGCAATTTACTTGATTGGGTTTGAAATTTGGCTAAAATATCCTTTTCTGGGTAGAGAAAAATTGAACTTTACGATCAGATTTTTTTTTAGATACTTTTTAAGATCATTTTTCCACGTTTTAGAGTACAGAACTTTTGCTTCAATTAAGCCCCTATCCAAATGTTTTCAAAACCCACTGCCATGTTTATTTCATTTGGATATTCGGTTTGGTTAGCTCTTTGCTTGGAGGTCTCGGGCTCGAATTCTAGCCAGTGTACGATTAATAGATATAGTTTCCCACTGTCATCTGCCTACTATCTATTGTCTTTCCAGACTCTGAGTGCTTTAGTTCCCATTACTGAAACTTTGCTCTGCTACCCAAGAAGTCAAAATTTATTTTCAAAATATCCAATGAGAATCCTTCGATCTTGATCTAATTTAATCTTCAGTCCCAGTTATCGCTCATGAAACCGAGGCTAACACTTAAATCAGATCGCTCAAACTGGGTAATTGTAGCGGGGTTGTAGTTGTAGTTGGGTGGTGGAGGAACGGAAACTAACGAATCAAGCAATAAGTCTATTAAAGACCTTTTCAAAGGGGTCTGGGTCGGCGCGACATTTTTCTGGAAGATGGCGTACATCTTGAGCAAGGGAGTCATCTCCTTATGCAACGATCGGGATTGCGGAAACTTCAAATTCACGAATAATGGAAGACAAAGAAATAAAGGGAATCCGCGCCAATGAATGTTGAAAACATCTGCCAAAACTCAGGTCACAAGATGCAACTAACTCAAAAAAGGAAAATACTTGATCAAATGCCTCCTTGAAGTGGGACTCCCTTCTTTCACTTCTATTCCAATAAAACGTGAATTTGATGGAAACTTTCTGCACTACCTTTCCTGAAGCGACTGCGATTCAGGCCTGAATCCAGATCGTTGAGGAGGATTCCCTTACTCAAGATGACCGCAATCTTCCAAAACAAATGTTGCACCGACCCAGACCCCTTTGAAAAGGTTCTATTAGAATCTAAATTGTATGTTTAGACGACCCTCTGTATTTTCGTATAGTAAGTCTCTATAAATGAAATGAAAATTTACTTAAGCTTTCTCGCTTTGTTTTTAAGATCTGAGTCAAGCTCACCCAGCTCGAGAAGAAAAAGAAAATTTGACTGGAAGAAAGACTCAGAACAACAAAATACTACGAATAAGCTCATCATATCTGAGTAACCAAAACAAAGGCAACAAATTCTTTATTAATATACTAATTCACTATTGGAGTCTCATGCGCTATAGCTTTCTCTTTGCAAACGTTGTTTTTCCTTTGTAAAACAGCATACGCGGCGATTGGGGGGGGGGGGACATTGAGGAGGGCATTTTGCTGAGCTTTGCCATGCCTAATAGATGAGAGTTCGGAATAAGCGCGGGGATTGGGATTTCATCAAAAACCTAATAAGCAGAGGGTGGCATACGCAGGGGTTCTAAAGTTCTGAACTCTCAGTAGCGACATCAGCAGATTTCGCATTGACTTTTTACAATGTTTCCGGAAGAGAGATGCCTATACCAGATTTTTGCATCTTTCCTTGTCCCAAATCACTTTAAAAACTTTCTTTGGGTAAAAACTTTCTGCTCGTTTCTTTGGCAACAGTGAATGTAACCACAAGCAGAGATACGCCTTTATCTGTAGCAGAAAAAGATGCTAAAAAGAAGTTTCGCATTGCACATTTTCAATTTTACAGATCTCATCAATGCGAATCAATTGAGATACCGCAAGTAAACATTGGCCTCGTATATCTGGAAATAAAGGTAGCCTGAAAACTGCCGAGTCAGCAGGCCCTTGTATCTCAGAAACCGTTAGATTTTAGGACATATGTTTCTAATATAGAATACTTCTAAATGTGTTCTTTAGGCGACTAAAGCATTGAAATTGAAAACTCGCAATTTTTTTCTTCATTTGCGTATTGTGACGTCATCAAACTTAGGCCCACGAATTTCGAAAAAACTGCACCATCTACGGGTGTGAAATTTTTGGATTCGTTTTCAGCACCTTAAAATGTACCGTATTTCAGCTATTTCAACTTAGATTAAAAATGTGTACTATTAAGATGATGAGATAACACCCTACAGAGAATGGCCTTAGAGCAGATTGACTCTCAGATGTGGTGCATGATTCTCTCTGCGCATCGCACACCAAATTGTTGTTTTGAAACTCGTAAACGCTCGCAATTGCAAAAGCAACAGCGAAACGACAACACTATCTTTTAGTAAACGACACATGACCCAATTCACAGCATGATACGCAGTACTCCGTTTCTTTTGGTTGTTTTGAAAGTGAAAAGAAACGAAAACGAAAGCGAAAAAGGCAATGTCTGGCGTGAAAATCTTGCTTCTTCTTTCTTTTCTGCTTGCTGTTGATGCCAAGTCATGCAGAAGAAATTCACAATGTGCATCGGGATTTTGTGATGGTGGATCTATATGGAGGTCTGGTCGCTGTCGTGAGCTTGTAAGTTTTTAAGTTTGCAAAAATCATTTGCATATTAATTTTTCTTAGCTTTAATAATTAATTTTTTTACAGTAGTCATACTGTAGAACTATCAGTCAATAATTACTATTTTATTGTGTGCGTGTAGAATTGCTCTTGTAGATAAAGCAAATTTGAAGAATTATGACAATGCCTCCCAAATACTGGCGTCTTATTACTTTCACTTGCTTGATTCGATCTGCACTACAAAATCGATGGTCCACAGGGGGGGCGGGGGTGAACTTGCATTGCCCTGATACACGCATTTTTTATAAGGAAGTTCGGCTCGGCTTACTGAAAATTCCTTAAATGATGGCCAAATTTGAGTACTCAATATTCCTTAGCAATTCCTTAACTTTTTATTTTGTAATTCGTAAAAAAAACAATGGTCAGGGAAATATAGGTCATAAGGTGTCAGAAGACGAATAGAAATGGATACTGATTGAAAAGTATGGGTGACAAGTATCGCTTTCTCTGTTGATGCAAAATTTCATCTTTTTTAATCGCAGTTTTAAGTTAAAGAAAAATTCAGATTCCTTCGTACGTAGTCTCCGATCCAGTACTAGAAATTCCTTTAGTTTTTGCCTATGCGAGTACTGCCTTCCTAAAAAGCACTTCCTTATAGCAGAAAATGCGTGTAGATTAACAAAGTATTGAAAAATGCTTGGGGCATTCGGGGGAATCGAGGAATAACGGTGTGCAAGAATTTCTTGTGTTCGTTTAGACGAATTGACAAATGGACTTGACAAGACCAAAGAATCAAAATTATGAAAGAAACTTGTTGGCTGTCTGCACAAGCGAATAAAATATTTCAAAGAAAAACCTCCGTTGCCCATCTGTAGCCGGGATCGTTCGTAGCAACGGATCTTTAGTTGCTTTAGTTTTACGTGCGCGCAGAGAACACACGGAGTCAGACGACATTTGAGAGACGATTCTCTATCATGTCTGATCAACTGAATTTACACCTCATTTAGACTGACTTCGTACTGACCAGTTCTTTACAGACTTTCTAAGTTATAGTATTTACCAAGTCACATGATTTATTGCGCAGTTAGAAACTATACATGCAACTATGTTCTTACAGAAAGTTCTAGTTATTATGACGTACAACTACTAACATAAATAGATAGACTTATTACCTTTCTCCCACTCTTTCGGAAACAGCTTCTAACAACAACAACAACAACAACAGCAACATACAGCTGTCCTCAGTGTACTATGAAGCAAACAGCAACCTGTTGTTGTGGTTGTTCGGGAAAGCAGAGAAATATCAAAACGTGCAAGAAGACATAGTTACATTTACATGAAGTAGCTATTCCTACTACACATCGACGCGGGGGGGGGGGTAACTTCCATATGTTTTGGTACGGTATGTGCCACTTTTCGGGGTACCGTTGATGTTTTTCAATCCATCTAGGTTGAAAATGGAGGGCGGTGTTTGGAAGGTGGTGACAGAAACAGTTGTGTTAGCAAGAAATGCATCTGTGGTATATGTGGGTATAAAATGGAAAACGGATACAAATGCTCGGCAAATAGCGACTGTTTCAGTGGTTGGTGTGATGGCTCTTTCACAATTGGCTGCCGTGGGAAATGCAGGTCCAAAGCATCTGATGGGCAGCCTTGCAGACAAAATGACGGGAATAGCTGCTCAAGTGGCCAATGCACATGTGGAAAATGTGGAAGACGACTACCGAATAACTATCGTTGCTCGACTAATGACAATTGCAGAAGTGGATGGTGCAATGGTGTGCTCACATCTGGGTGCAGTGGATGGTGTTCTCCAAAAGCAGCTGATGGGCGTTCTTGCAGGGGCTGGGCGTCAGCAGATGCAAATAGCTGTATGAGTAGTGCTTGTACCTGTGGCCTTTGTGGAAGAAAGATACCAGACCTTTCCATTTGCACTGAAGATAAGTGCGGTCAACCAGCGGGAGGGTATGTTTGTTCAAGTGGTCAATGCACATGTGGTTTCTGCGGAAGGAAGCTTCCTGATGGATATAAATGCTCGACAAATGACAACTGCAAGAGTGGTTGGTGCGATGGAACATTCACAGTTAGCTGTAATGGAAGATGTAGGCCGAAAAGTTCTGATTACGATTCCTGTCCACTAAATATCTTTTTCTCTGGTGATAACAACTTCTGCAGGAGTGGTCGTTGTGAGAAGGTATCTTTAGGAAATGCACTGTGCGCCCCGGTAAATGGATTCCGTGAGGGCACTGCATGCAACCAAGATTACGACTGCGACAAGACAAAAAGTCTGTGGTGCCGCGGTGGTAGCTTCTATGCAAGTGGGAAATGCACGAAATGCCCGGTGCGTTGCCGCAATGGTTGCAGCGCGCTTTTCAACAATGACAAGAATTTGAAATGCGGAAGAATCACAACATATGAGCAAGCTGCCGATCAGACAAAGAAGATCAGCAAGCCTGTAGTTGATTTTGTGAATTGTGTTGTCCCACAGGTAGACGGCTGTGCTTTGGATCTAATCCAAGGCTTTACTACATGTGTAGATCCTTCGAAATCATGCAAAATCAAACTCGGTGGAAAATCATCTACCTGTTTGGCACTTGGGGATCCTAATCTCTCGTACAGCTACAGAAATGGACCATTCAGCTTGACTGGGTCGGTTGCACCAAAGGGTGGTTTCAGTATATAAGCAGACATCACCAACGGTAAAATCAAGTTGCAAATGTTTGGTAAGGTGGGAGTGACAGCAAATGCACTGTTTGAAACTCGTGCTTCAAAGACGTGGTCCGTCAATGAAAAATTGTACTTAACCGACTTCAATGGAAAGCAGTGCACTAGTTGCAGGAATCCGACAAACAAGGCAAGCTGTAAGCCATTGGTTTTGTATAAAAAAGCGTTCGCAGTTGGTTTCATCCCTGTAATTGTGCAAATCCAAGTGCAAGCAGTTGCTTATCTTGACGGAGATCTTAAGTCAAAGGGCCAATTCAAAGCTGGTCTCTCCTACGGAAACGATGCTGTGGTCAGTTTTAAGAAAGCGATTGCAACTTTCGACATTACGAATGGCATCAACTTGGACATCGATTTTGATGAAAACTTCAACAAGCAAATGGTGAAAACATTGACTGTGAATTCCGATGTTGAACTGGGAGCTGTTCTTCGTGTTGGTGCAGAAATAACCGTATCTGTTAATGGAATCCCCACATCTCTCTTCCCAGCAGTGCGTCTTGTTGCAGAAGGAAAATTGGAGTTTCCAGTTAAGGTCGATTCTGGAAAAGTTTCCAAGGCAGATTGTCTGACAGGTTCATTTTCAGCTGGTATTGGGCTTGATGCAGGCGTGTCCAGTGACCTCACTATTCCTAACCCTGGCAAGCTTATTGGTAATGAATGCAGAGCTCTTTTGGGAGCCGCATGTCAATACCCTCTTGTTAAGATTGCCGACTGTGCAGCAAAAGCAACATCAAACACGCAACCGTGCAAACAGGCCAAGAATGTTATTTGTGATGAACTGGAGAAAGAGGCTGCAAAGTTATTGCCGGAGCATCTTGGAACATCTTTCCAGGGAACAACTTTAAAGGTTCCAACAGCCTTCGAATCATTTACCCTCAAAGGCAAGGGGTACTGCCCTGGCGGGAAGAAGCCTTTTATATCCAAAATAGGTCACGTTGGAGCTGGTACGTTACGTGGTGGTGGGGGCGGACGAGGAGTGAGTACATGTGGAGCTCCAGGGAAAAGCCGAAGATGCTAAGCGCCTCCTAAATGGCTGCTTTTCAATTTATCAAAGATTGACATTCTGATTTCGTATCTTTCATAGCAGGCATCTTGATTACACAAGATGATCCATGAACTTCGATTGAACTAGAATATGCATTCCCTGCAGGTGCAAAGCAGAACTGCATCAAACTTTTGATTAATTAACGATTTTTTTATAAGAAACTATTTGAGAACTCAAAGAGCCTTTTGTAACTTTAAGAGGTGAAGATTCTAAGTGCAGCTGGTTAAATGAAAAAAGCATCAATTATTACATATCTAACTGTATTAATATTAATATTGATTTTATCTCTTTCATTTCATATCTTTCATAGACTACATTGCCCAGGGGGGTACTCATTAACTTTCAATACCGGGGGTCCATGCCAATATTTGGGGTCCGAAGTCTTAAGCTTATTCAATATTTGGGGTCTATGAATTATAACATGGACAATAATTTTATATTTGGGATCCGCAAATCTAAAGGAAGAATCGTGCGATTCGTCCTTCATTTTTTACACTCGTACACTCATTTTTTATAAGAAACTTTGCTCTGAGCCATATAGTAAGGTTTCTTAACTTTGAGTACAATTGGTATGGTAAACGTTTCCCAGGGAGTGTACTCCGATATGAATATGACAGGGGGAGCTCAGCCAAGACGTTTTCTCAGGCACCCAAAAAGATAAATATCTGCCAAAATCGGACCCAAAAAAATAAGTCCCCATCCCATTCTGACAAACAAAAAGGGTGCAAAAGCCAACTGGGGCACAAATATTCGCTGGTTCCTTTAATGGAGCAGGAAACATCTGACGTGAAGTGTTTTGTTATGTACCCAAGTCGGTATTTTCCATCAAGAAATGTATACACGTATTTTTTTTATAAGAAACCCTTTTTAAGAAACCCAGACTCTCGAATGGCCAAAAATTAAAGAAACTCCAGTACTGGAAATTTTTTACCTGGGAAACTTTTCATCTCAGACAGCGAAAATGTTTTTTTTAATTCCCGTGTTTCGTCTGCAATAACGCATTTCTGTGACAAGCAGACAGACAGGAAACCCATATGCATTCAAACAAATACGATGGATAAATGGGTTTGGAACATCATTCAGATGGAATAACTATGTTGCCAATATGGATATTTAAGAAACTCTTAAGAAACTTTCAGTACTCAAAATCTAGAAATTTTGAGAAACTTTGAGTACTGGGTCAATTTTTTAGTTTCTTATAAAAAAAATACGTGAATGTGACATCGTTAGACACCCCAAAAGGGACATGGAGCAAAATCTTAGCCCCAAGAAAATAAATGGAAAAAACGCTGCCCACAAAAATAAGAGAGTGTTTATCCAAAGCCAAAAAAGTAAGGAAATGGAAAAACTCCGACCCAAAAAAAGTAATCCGAGCCCCAATTTTTCTAAGTACACTCCCTGGGAAAAGTTTTTTGCAGAGTTTCTTGCATTCTTCAATTTGCATTCTTCAATTTCAGATTCAAGCAAGTAGTTGGAAGTGTCAATGTTTTATATAAAAAAAATGTTGCATTTAAAAGAAGGGCCGGTTTATTCAGCCTTCTTTGCTCAGCTCAAACAATGCAACAATCAATAACCTGCTCAAGTAATAAAAACATTTGTTAATATTCATTGATGTTCACTGTTTGAATGCATTATGAAATTAATGAAAAAATCTTAAGGCTCGAGAAAGTAAGAGGAACCTTTACATCGTGGAGCAAAATTTTTACAGTTTATATGGGTATGTATACGTTAATCTATGCGTTAATCAACGAAACAGTTTATAATCGCTTCACTTAATCAAAGCCAGTGGCGTAGCGGAGGTCTGTGGGGCCCTTAGTGACGTTGTAGGACTGCGGCCCCTTGTTCCGATGTCTAATTAGGAACAAGGAAGCTGAAATAGGAAATAGGCACTAGAAAATAGGGACCAAGCACTAGGAAATAGGGACTAGGAAACTGCAAGTATATTGTAAAGCTTTTTGGACGTTTATATTTCTGTTGCATTTAGTACCAACATTTCAATTTTCATCTGTCCGATTCCACTCTGTTAAACACTAGGCCTATAAAATTAGATAAAAAAGAAATATCTATAGATAAGACAACAGGCAGTGGAGGATGGTCAGCTTACAAATGATAAGCTAGCCCTTCTCTAAAGCATCAACTTTGCAATATCAATGACTTACTACTCATTTTAAACAGTTTGTCGTATAAGAAAACACGCGTATTTCATCAAGAAAGATCATTTCATAATAACAAAATTTTTAAGGTCGGGGGCCCCTTGGAGCCTCCAGTCTGCGGGGGCCCTTTGTGGTATGCCCTAAAGGTAACCACCGTCGGCTACGCCACTGATCAAAGCTATTGTTTTTATTAACCACTGCTGAACATTGGAAGTGTTTAAAGTGTGTTAGAATATTAATGAAATAATCTAATGACTCAACAAATCTAAGAGAGAGAGGAAGAGAAAAAGATACATTTACATCATGGAATGAATGTTGTCAAGAAAGTGAAAGTTATTGCAGTATCTGTGGGTATCTGTTAAAGTAATGCAACACTCAATAACTTGGTTTACGTAATCAAGACGATCTTAATATTCATTGCTGTTGATTGTTGAAGGTTGCTTGCTTGCGTCAAAATATTGATGAAAAATCTGATGAATCGACAAAACTAGAGAGAAAGAGAAATCAAAGATACATTTACATCATGGTATGAATGTTGTCAAGAAAGTGAAAAGTTATTGCAGTATCTGTGGGTGTCTGTTAAAGTAATGCAACACTCAATAACTTGGTTTACGTAATCAAGACAGTCTTAATTTTTATTGCAGTTGAACGTTGAAAGTTGCTTGCATGCGTCGAAAAATTGTTGAAAAATCTTATCTCAACAAAGCTTAGGAAGCAAGAACTAGAAAAAGATACCTTTGCATCATGTTTACTGAATTTGATTAAAAACTTCAAAAGTTATTGCGGCATCTGCGTGCGGGTGTCTGTTAAAACAATGCTCAATAACTTAATAACTGAGGCATTCAGAAAAATCTTTTGACTCAACAGAAGCTAAGAGATAGAAAGATACTCTTACGTTGTAGAATGAATATTATCAAATGAAGAGAAAAGTTATTAAAGTATCTCTATAGGTATCTGCTAATACAATACAACAGTCAATTACCCGTTCACTTAAATCGCTGCTGGATCGAGGTTAATTTTAGATGGTTAAGTGTGCTGATTAAGTGTGTTAAAAATTGATGAAGAAGCCTTGAACCAACAAAATCGATAGATTAAAACAGAAAGACTTCTAAACACTATGGAGCTGATTGTTACTAAGAAGATTGTGGCTCTTGTGATATCTGCTATCATCATTATCGTTAATACCATTGAGATCATCCTACTTATTAAGCCTAAAAGACGCAAGACAACATATGAGAAGTTCCTCTTAAGTCTATCAGCTGCCGATCTACTGGTAGGGTTATCTGGAGTTACTGTACGCAGCCTATCGTTGCTTGACTATTACAAGATTTGTGAGTGTTCGTTCAAAAGGAAGTCAGTCGTTTTGTGGTACTCGATTGCAGCATCCCTACTGCATATATTTGCCATCACTGTTGATAGGTGTATTGCTGTAATCTGGCCGCTCAAGCACATGTTATGGATGACAAACAGACGCATTGCAGTCTGTATATCAATGATATGGCTCATCGGTCTTCCAGTGATTCCGCTTTCAATCTTCATAGACAATAAAATAGTGAGAGAGCTAGTCGGCCATGCTAGTATCTATATAGGCGTGGTAATGCTCGCATCATACAATGCCTTGATGTACAAAGCCATTATTAATCGCCGTAGAGCACTTAAGAATGCTACAACGCCATTATCGCGGCGATTGGCGATGAAACGAGAGCTCTATCTGCTGCTGATGTGCTTGACTATAACTGCTTTGTATAACGCGTTGACGCTGCCCTTTGCCGCTTACTCGGTGTGGGATATGGATCAGAGCAGCCTTTTTGCTGTCAAACTGTGTTTAATACTCAATTCTTTGACAAACCCTCTAGTTTATTTCTATTGGAAATATGTGGAACGAAGATTAAAGAAAGCAGGCAACCAGTCTCGGTCAGATTTTGAAGCACGCACAAGAGGCTGTCAGAACCATGTCTTCCAAGATACTACTATGTGACAATATTGCTAGCCATGCTAGGCGGTCGCTTTCTTTGCCGAAAAGTTGTTTAGCTTCTTATCTCCGGGGCCAATTCAGCTTCACTTTTTAATTGATGCAATTTGATCCGCCTTATTCAATTGTTTCGGCCTGTTTCAAAACTTCTTATTCGAACGAGTGTCGTACAATATGTATTAGAAATATGCACTTTTCATTGCACCTCTTAACTCACTTTCACTTATTTTCTTAACTGCTACTGCTTAACATCTATTTTGTATCAGACTTATTTATGGCTAACTATTTTAGTTTATTAACCAACAGCATCTAAACGAATTGTATTGTATACTAGGTACCTGGATGGGACATCCTCCCAATGACTATTGTATAAAGAAAGGTCTTGTATGGAGAAATAAGCGCAACGCAAAGAAGAAACACAAACGGTGTACAGCAGAAATCTTTGAAGTTCGAGGTACTATTAATTGGCATAAATTCGGGTTCTTTATTTTTGCCAAGTTGGTATCAATAAAAGTCAAATTTAGCTACGGTACACCAAAATTTGTGAGACTGCTTTTCTTTTCCATGCATCCAAAATCCCGGGGGGGGGGGGTACTTTAATATATAGACATACTGGACGTGCCGCTCATATGGGTGAGTTTTTCAACTGAAATTCTCTACATATGGGTCTGATATTCTTCTTGATTCTGGTCGATGGGTAGGTATTTTAGGATTTTCTTACCAATAGGTCCCATTATGAATACTGTAAAGTGGCATTTGTCAACCCCACAGAAGCGAAGGACAATGGGCTGGCACGTTTAGCTTACCGCCCATTCTGAAGTCCCTGAAGAGCTCAATCAGTTCTCAGCAAAAATTTACAGTTTGGCTGAGAAATGATTGAGTCTGTGCACAGGCCAAGGTTGCGAGGATGTATCCCGCTCAAGGGTATACATTTTTGGGCATCTATCTTGCTTAGGATATACCTTTCGCAATTTTGGTCAGGCCAAGGCCAAGGGAATTATTATTTGTTCCAAGGAATCCCGGGGGGAGGGGTACTTCATTGTTCAAATGACTAGACGTGCCGCCCAGTCTTTCCAAACCCACCCATGTCTACCTATAAATTCTGTTACTCGTGGTACCCATGTATAGGAAGAATAACGAATTTTTTTCCCATTTGTACCAATGTTTTAAATATTTGAACCCAATTTAACGTCTGAGGCAACTCTAAAAGATCTTTGCGCTGAAAACTTAAAGGCACTTTTGATCAGGCTTTTGAAGACAATGCATGTTTAAAATTATATGTTTTACTACCCATGTTTAGAGATTGCAATTTCCTACTTCAAATTAACATTTGATGATGACTCCAACATATATCTTCGGGTAACGTCTGTGCAGTAAGTAAAGTGGGGGTTGTGCAGTGCAGTGGAGGATAACAAAAAAAACGAAATGCAATTTCCTCAAACAAACGATGGTGCAGGTGAAGGTGAAATGGTGTTTTAGCGCCAGTCGCTAGGATCTCTGTAGTAGGTTAACTAATCGAGACCTCGACCCTG
>JAADKT020500438.1:0-22064 GCA_011763395.2 Chrysaora chesapeakei
GACAAACAGTACATTTGCTGTGCATTTTTCTGACAATTTTCCAGCACTTTATCCAAGCTACACTGATGAAATTCAGCAATTTTTCTTGCAACATGCAGCAGCATACCAGGGTGACTAAAACGCAACATATTCTTCAACCGTTGTGGCACAAAATATGGGGCATCAGTTTCTAAGAGGATGCGTCTTAGAGGAAGATCAGTTGCGATTTGATGGACTTGGGTTGCTGTGGCATAAGTGACAAGATTTGTAATCCCAAAGTATAGATTAGGAAAGTGGGCCATGTATTGTTCTGCTTGTGCCATGTTACCCGTATAGCAGTGAAGATGGATGTGCCAGTTTGGTGGTAGAATCTCTTTCATCACTTCAAAGCAATCAGCTTCTGCCTCCCTGCAGTGTACAACTACTGGTTTCTGTAACATCACTGCCACTTTTAACAATCGTTTAAAGACCAAATGCTGCTGTTCCCTTGGAGAAAGACTTCTAATGGAATAATCAAGCCCACATTCTCCAACCGCAACAGCTTTTGGATGGCTTAGACAAGAAATAAGCTTAGCTTCTATCTCATCATTGTAATATTTTGCACAATGGGGGTGCACTCCAAAACTCCCCCAAAACCCTTCTTCTTTTAGTAAACTCTCGTACAGACCAAATGTGAAACAGGAAAGATCACTAAATGAAGATATACATCCTACTACGTTCTTTGGAAATTCGTATTTTATTTTGAAATGAGTAAAACTTCCATCATGTCGAAATCTTTCGAATACAGTGTCCAAATGACAATGGGTATCAATGACTTGGATTTGACTACTTGGCTCGCGGTATTCAAAGCTGCGCACGTCTTTCTTCAAAGCTGCTTCAAGATTTGCTTTTGGCAAAGATTTGCAGTCCCTTTTTAGATGTCCGAGTTCTTCACAATTGTCGCATTTTATTTCTCGGCTCATTTTAAACAAATTAATGCAAATTCCTGAAAGTTGAAGTCGAACCAGGTGGCCTAAGTGAATTTAAGTTGTTGTTGTTGTTGTCTCCTTGTTAGTTTTGTTCTTTTGCCTCCTTCTTGGAAAAACCTCCATTTCGATTCTGTGCAAGATGGCGACAAGTTTGGATTCGTATGTTGGTCGTATCCTTGTTTATTTTTACATAATTCTTTCTCTTGATCTTTGAAATATTTCCCACTCAATCAGTCACACTTCTTCTCAGCACTGGTGGCATGCAATGTGTGCCCAAGTCACCCCAACTGCAGAGAATGGCAGAACTTGATGAGATCCTCGGGCATGCAACATGCAAAGAAAAAATTTCCAGACTGCTGCATTATTGTATGCCAATGCACAATGCACCCCTGATTTTCCAATTTGAACCTTTTATAACAATATGTGATCTATATTTGATATTTTCATTGATATTAGATGTGCAAGTGCAAGGCCCAAATTTTATGGCGCAATTCTGCCTTTTGCAAATTTCCTTGTGCATGCAGTTGCCACACTCTACAGACTGGTAGGGCATTACATATTGATGCTGATTATTATTGTTCCATTGTAACTTATTGTTTTACTTGCCTCCGTCCACCACAGATCACAATGCCAAGGGCCTTGATTCAAGTGCTGTATTCTCCAAAAAGCCAGGATTTGCAGTTAAATTTTTTGTCTTTTGGTTCCTTAATATATGCAAGATACTGTTGCCATTGTTACTCAGGATGGGAGAATGATGGTGGTAAGTGGAAATAGAAATCAAAGCTTTGGTTTTTTATTTAAACTGGTTTAGCTACAAGTTGCGTACATCAAACAATTAACAAATGCCAATCTCTTTGCAGGGAACTTTGAAAGGATTTGACCAAACAGTGAATCTGATACTTGACGAAAGCCACGAGAGAGTGTTTTCAGCTAATGCTGGAGTTAATCAAGTATTTCTTGGATTATACATCATCAGAGGAGATAATGTGTAAGCTTAATTATCCAGTTTCTAGTTAACTTGCCCCACCTCCTACTTGCCCCACCTCCAAGTTGTCCATATTTAGGTCAACTCGCCAAACCTTCAAAGTCAACTTGCCCCCTTGTTCACAAGATCATTTTTTGCTCAGCAATTTTAAAGAGCTTGTGTGGTGACATAACTGACTTGACCATGATCAGGCAGGGTGGGTTGCAAGTGGGGAGAATTGACCTGTTCTCCAAGTTTCATGTCTTCCAAGAATATTTATCTCAGTTCAAATACACCTTTTCAACTAAAGGCCTCATTTTCAAAATTTTCAAAAATTTATCATACAAAAATTTGGACTTCAGGTTCTGATTTAGCACTGGATTTGAACTATAGTAAAGTTTTGTTGAAAAATTTGGTAAAAAATAGTTCCTTTACTCATTAAACATTTTTCCACTCCTACTTTCCTTAGAGCTATCATTGGAGAGGTTGATGATGAGGTGGACTCTGGGCTTGATATGGAAAACATTAAAGCTGAGCCTCTAAATCATGTTGTTTATTAAGCATGTAATACATGTACATATAACAAACATTGTTATAAAGAGGATTACCGTATAGTGAGTATGAAGAGCTGGGATGAGAAGGTTTTTACAGAAAGATAATGCTTGAAATCCAAGTGACATTGGGTATGAAGCTGAAACATTGAACTGTAAAAGAAAGAAAAAAAGCTTTTCTATGTGGATCTAACAATTGTGACAGTGGGTTTTTATTGTTTTTTATTTCTCGAACTACGTAATGCTTCTAACATGCTCCGTTGCCATTTTATATTGTATTAATAACAAGGCCTGAAATAACAAAATCTAACTGTAGTTAAGTTAAGGTATTTCTTTCTGGCCAGAGCGGTTATCTGATTCTCCTAAGTAGCCTTTTATTTGAGATACTTGAAAGTTTGGAATACTTCAATAGAAGTTACACTAACAGGTTATTTAAGATTAAAAAAGGCTTGGCATATGAAATCAGCTATTGAAATGTTGGGGATGATTATTCCAAGGCCAAAAGGATAGGGGATGGCAAAAAGCCAAGGGGCCATTATATTGGAATTGTTTCTCCCTCTACCCTGTTTAAGGCTCAAACATCTAAAATCACTTTCCCTGGTTAACTTTGTTTCAAAATTAGAACACAGTTGGTTTTTTTAATTTTTTTTTACTTTTTGTGCGTGACGTCACGCACAGCAACATCCGCATCCTCATGCTGATTCAGCACTTTGGCTTGTTTCATGTTTCACCACTCCCTTGGTTGGTAATCTTTAAAGACCAGTTTCTAAGTTGTTGTGCATTTGAAAGACTTTGTAAATTACTATCACGATTCTAACGACAATGGCAGCAAAAAAGTTCGTGGATGACTGCATACAAAATAACAAAGTTATGGTGTTTTCTAAGTCTTACTGTCCTTACTGCGACATGGCAAAGCAAGCTTTGCGAGAAGCTGGCCTAAATGATTTCAAAGTTGAGGAGCTGGAAAATCGACCCGATATGGCTGCTATTCAAGATTATCTCAAGTCATTAACTGGTTCTAGAACGGTAAGATAGCCTAATAAAGTATTTTGTTAACTCTCTAAGCTTTATAAAGAATTCAAAGTTGGTTAAACAGTTAAAGACCGGCCGGTTTTTTTGGACTTCTTCAAGCATCGCCTCCACGGCCTAGCCTAGGTTACTTGCATAAAATCCGGACTGAGACTGGGATGGAATGGAATGTGAACTGTATTTTTCGAAAAATGCCTTGGGCGGCACGTCTAGTATAACGAACAATGGCTCATAGCATTAATAAGTAAGAAGTTTGCACAATGACAAGGCTTTCTTTTCGTATGTCTTCCAGGTTCCTCAAGTTTTTATCAACGGAAAGTACATTGGAGGTGGTTCGGAGTGCAGAAAGTTTCAAGCAGAAGGAAAGCTTGCAAAGTTATTGAAAGAAGCAGGTGCGCTGTGAGCAAAAGATGGGGGAAGATGGAAGAGACAACAGAACAGGCCTTGATTGGTTTCAATTTAATTTAACCCTCAGCATTGCACAGCTCACAAATGTACTAAATTAAGTCTTTAATTTTTTATGACTGTATGAAAACATCAAACGCTAACAAATTTTATGTCTTTGCGTTCCTCCTAATGATTACAAAAGTCAGAAATGTTTAGGAATTGTTTGCACTGGGCCCCAATGTTTCCGTCATTGTCGCATACATTGAGACCCTCTCTCCCCTCTCTTGCTTGCCTCTGCTTCTCATCAACTATTTTTGCGTTTGTTTCCTGTCTTACTGTATGTGCGAAGACAAATGCGTACTGTAACGCTCTATTCAAACGATCAAAAATTGTTGATTATTCATATGAGATTTGCTTTGCTCGTCAGCAAAATGTTTGACTCCTATTACCGCACAACTTGTGAAGGTACGGTACTTACTAAATAAAGTCTAAGTTTTGTAATGAAAACGGATTATACCGTTTGGTCACTTCGCTAAGCATTTTTTGTCAACATTTCTTTGCTAGCGACAAGCAGGAAATGTTTTAAAAGTTTTCCAAACAAACTCCGTAGCGAAATCTGTTTGCCAAGCAATGTTTTGCGACGTGGATCAAACGTTCAGACACTTATTGTCAAGCCTACCTCACATGTTTGACCATAAGTTATCCCACGGAACCGACACGGAACTATTTCTTATTCTAGCCTCTTCCCTCTTGAAAACCTCTATTCGCTGAACCAAATGTCCCTTATTCTTAAGTAATAATATTTCATCTTTTTCAACCTCGAAGCATTCTATGTATCAGCCTTCTAGATCTTAGCCTTCTTCAGAAAAGCCATTTCTCTGCCAAACACTCCAGGTCGTGGCTCGAACCCAAAATGTTATATTTGGATCCCGCAGCCATTGCGCCACAAAGACCACAACTGCCCTTCTACCCTACATCACTTGGTATTGTTTTGTCTCGTCTTTGCAGAGTTTACGAAAAACTATAGTTAAAAATCAAACTTATTTTGTAGAGTACAACGCTTTTTAACCGATTTTGAGTTTAAGGAAGATGAAGTCTTGAAACTTGAAAGTCTTTTACTCAGGATAAACGCCCTTTCATTGTCAAGAGAAACGTTCTTATCCCTCTGCACTCGGTGATTCATTGTTTTAGCTTGTTATTCAATCCAATTTTGCTGCATGGCAGCAACACGATGCAACTAAAGTCCATCTCAAAAAAGCCAACTTTTTCTACAATTTCACGCCCAGCTTCTCAACATTACACTATATTTTCAAGTACCAGAAAACCATGGTGAGTGAAAATAGTGACTGTTTGCTCTTTTCTACTTCTATTTCTACGAAGGCACGTTCTTGTACATTTGTATACACTCTTTTAATTCCAGCTTTCTTAGAATTGTGTTTTCTTAGCTGCTTTGACTAAATAGTCCTTTTTATTTGCATAGATGCTCTTTTAACTGGTTTGCTTTCTGCTGCCTTGCCAAGCATTTCAAGTTCTGCAGCGTTTCAGGTAAGACCACATTTCTTTTATTAAAAATAAGCAAACAATATATCATGTATAATATATTTTATATTAACGAAGCTTTTCGTTCACGTGGAACATCCTCAGGTGTAAAATTTATCATGTGTAGTCAGTCGTCTTGTCCTTTAAAAAAGTGATTCTTAGTTTTTCATCCGAGCCTCGACAGTTCCTTAAAGTTTAAAGCTCCTTACTTTTTTGGGAATTTTCAGCCTCGGGTTCCTTATAAAGGTGTTCCTTATAAAAAATAACGTGTACCGTGATGTGAACGTTTTCTCCAGACCAATTTAATGCCAAAACGGTGTATCTAGTCGGTGTAATGATTCTAGGTAGAAATGGCGCAAATCATGGGGCCTTGCTTAAATATTCGTTCCCAGTATCATCGTTAACTTTTTGTTTTAATTCTGTAGATTGTAGCAGAGCAATATCAAAATGTGGTCAGCAACATTCTTCGGTGTTTTTCTCCAAGGTAAGCTGCATTACCCCAATGATCGTCCTTTTTTAAGCTTTCGCATTATAATGCTACATTTTGCGCTAGAAAACAACAATTTTAGCATTTTATTTCCTTAACTTTTTTTACCTGCAGGTCTTCTTCTCGGTTGCCTTGCGCAAGATGACGTGGGTGGGTAGAAAATAGATGATTTCTCCTACTCTCTGCTTTCTGTGTCATTCACTTTGCTCATATAATTGTTATTTCCCATCTTGTTCTCTTCTGTTCTCATGTTTTCTTCTTCTTGTTCTTCCTCCTGTTTTTTTTCTCCTGTCCTTCTTCATCATCATCTTCTTTTTGTTCCTCTTGGTCTTCCTCTTCTTATTTTCTTCTTCCTCTTTTCTTCTTCTTCTTCTTCTTCTTCCTATCTCTCCTTCCTTTTCTTCTTTCTTTTATTTCTCTTCTTCTTCCTCTTCCTCTACCTCTTCTTCCTTTTGATCTTCCTCTTCTTCTTCTTCGTCTTCTCCTTCCTCTTTTCCACTTCTTTTTTCTCTTCTCCTTCCTCTTCTTCCTCCTCTCCTTCCTTTTCTTCTTTCTTTTATTCCTCTTCTTCTTCCTCTTCTTCTTCTTGGTTTTTCTCTTCTGCTTCCTCCTCTTCTCCTTCCTCTTTTTCCACTTCGTTTTCCTCTTCTCCTTCCTCTTCCGCCTCCTCTCCTTCCCTTTCTTCTTCCTTTTATTCCCCTTCTTCTTCCTCTTCTTTTCCTCTTCTATTTTTTTTCCTCCTCTTCTTTTCCCTCTTCTCCTTCCTCTTCTTCCTCCTCTCCTTCCTTTTCTTCTTCCTCTTCTTCTTTCTTCATCATCGACTTCTTATTGTTCTTGGTGTTCCTTTTCTCCTTTTTTATCTTCTTCTTCTTCCCCTGCATCTTTTCCTTCTTTTTCTTCATTTTCTCCAATAATTCGAGTCTGTATCACAAATCATCGACTTATTTGCTTATTTTGCAGCCGTTGGAGATGGTCCTTACCAGCAGCCGTTAGAGCCAGGTAACAAAATACCTCATAAATGTATCGTTTTCATTGCATTGACGTTCAAACAGCCTATATATAAATACAGGTTTCTAAATGCGAGTTATGATGATATTTTCTCTAGGCTCTAACACCTTTTCAACGTCGATGAACAAAGAATTGGAAGGGTATGTGATTATTATTTCCATTTATTTACACCGGTTGCCCGGTTTTAAAATATCAGGAATATCAATAAAACTCGAGCGATTAATGCGACCAGGCCAGTCTTCACCTTGCGACGATTATACGCCATTATCGTCTGTACACCAGTCCTGTCAGTCCTGTCTTCCAAGATGTGCGCATGGTGATAATTGGCTCTGATGGTCCCTTTGCATTAGGGATAGAATGGGCCCCTCCTCTGAGCAAAATGCACGACCAGGAATAACAACAAAAGCCAAAGATCTTAGAATCGAGAATTTTCCTGTTTGGTCGTCCACTCGCGTTTTCTCAAGAATTTACTTCTAAAATTTGCAATCTCTTTATTGATAAAAACGTTCTCATGATTTGTACCTAAAGGTGATGCAATTTTGTCACATTTCTGTGTTTTAGATACAAAGTTGTCAGAGTGGTGCCTAAAAGTGCCAGAGAGCTCGGAGACCTTTCTACCCTTGTTGAACAGAATGGCAAAACAATACAGGTAGTTGGCTATGAAATTCACGCGGAAGATAATTTTTACTGAAGATCCAGTGAATTAGACATCTAACTTCCTCCAATTGATTTTTCGTTAGTTGCACTTCCGTTAGTTCTGGCAATGTATTACTACTGAAAATATCCTTTTGAGAAATCCTTTGGTGGGTGTATGCCGTGACAAAATTGCTGCAACAAAAGTCCTGCAACAATCAACCATAGTCAATAGAAAAAACACTTTTTCTATTGACTATGAATCAACTTGCGCCGAAAGAAGAATGGGTCATAGAAAATTTCCAGAAAAACGTCTCGTCTTGGAGAAATTTTGTATCAATACGCGCCTGTGTTGCGTCGCCAATGCAAAAAGCGGCTTCACGCGGCGACATGATTAGTGACAAGTAGACAAAAACATGTCCCGAAAAGTTCACCAACGGATTTTCTGCTATCGTGTTGCTTCAGGTCTTCGGACATTATGTTCAAAAATCATTCCTGGCTTAACTTCCAACTTTCTGTTTTACCTGTCGCGGGGACAATTATTTAACATCTCCAACCGCCTTTTCAAGCAAAAATCGCACGCGGCTTAGAGCAACGACTTAACTGTAATTCTAACTGATTTTCTTCTGATTTGCAGATCGATTTCTGGAAAGAGCCAACCAAAGTTGGCGTAGCGGTCGACATGCTTGTTTCATCGACTGACTTGATAAAACTTGTCAGCTTTTTAAGGCAGAAAAGAATCGTGTATACTGTCTTAATTGATGATATGGAGAAAGCAGTTGATGATGAGAATTTGAGACATGCTGGCACAGTGTTCAGTGCATACAGTGGATATGATTACGGGCGTTATCATAATCTTCACGAGGTATGGCCTGTAGTATCCCGTATGTTAATTTTTTTTTCAAAAGCGGCCAAATTTTTTTTTTTAATTTTATGATCTCTTGACTTCATTTCTTTGCTAATATTTCAGTCTACCCTTTTATACAACTTATACAGTTGACATCCGCTATCTCGACTGCTCGCTATCTCGACTGCCGCTTTGTTATTATACATGGGAGAAAAAGGGTTATGGACTTGTTCGAAACAATTCCCGAAAATGGAGCAGAGGATGATTATAAAACAGCAAAAGAGAATTTGACTGCACATTTTGAACCACAGAAGAATATTGAGTTGGAAAAATTTCGTTTTCGACAAGCGAAGCGAAAATATAGAACATGGCCTTGATTCGCTTGTGGATGAATACGGGACTTGTATGCGAGTTTGTACTGTATAACACCTCATTTCCAGCGAAATTTTCATTATTGACTCGGTTTACCTTTCATGTTGATTCATGTACCGCAAGCCTCGACTGATTCTTTTCTTTTAGATACACACCGAGTTGAACAATCTTGCAAACCAATATTCCAACGCAAAAGTTTTCAGTCTTGGTAGCAGTTATGAAAGAAGATCAATGCAGGCCATCAAGGTATGTGAGTACTTTCCATTTCAGATGTCACTGCTTAAGCTAATACTCCAAAACCGCAAGTAAGAACCAAAAAGAGCCACTCTTTCGGTGGCTGTTAAATTTTCCCTAAAGATGAAAGTGACGAAGACAACCAAGCTGAAACACGTGGACTACACTCTTTTTTATAAACAATGCAAAATTTAAACAATCGCCCCCAAAATTGCCAAAATTTTAAACAATAACTAAATTTGCCTGGGGCGAATAAATGGTCATAAGTTTAACAAAATTAGCTTAAAGTGCCTAAAGTGAGTCACTGTCTTTAGATGCTTATAGATTGCAATAGTCTCACCTTAGGGATACTTCATTAATAGTTACAGTACATCAAAATGCTTTAGAAATTAACAGTTCGCCCAATGTAATCTTACCCTGGCTCGGGGGGTATCTAAGGCAGTTTTGGACGGGGACGTGCCATTTCAGTCCAAAATTTGGAACCATAATTCCGCCCACGGCTGAAAAATTGTGACCCATAATTCCGCAAACCTGATAAAAATTGTGACCCATAATTCCGCAAACATGATGAATGTTATGCCCAATATTCCGCAAGGCAAAGAACGTTTTCAGATAACCAAATCATCTGATGAAAAGCAAGTCATGTGTAAAGGGCTGATAGTCCAAAGAGTTATCAGTTCGGACTGCATATTTTGTAAATGCTAAGCTTAATTCTTCAAAATTTCTCCAGATAATACCCATTATTCTGCATGTTTCATCAAATGGTACCCATTATTCCGCACATACTTCTAAAAACGATATCGACAATTCCGCACTTTTCAGCAATTCTTATTCCTTGAATTATAGCATGGCTGTGAAATTGAAAATCATTTTGCCTAAAACTTTTTATTTCCTTTCAGATCACTGGTGCATACAGACCAAACAAGAAGACCTTTTTCTTCAATTGTGCAATTCACGCAAGAGAATGGATTACTGCTGCTACATGCATGTACATGATCAACCAGGTATCAAAAACATTCAGATGTTGACTATTGAGATTTTGATTCATGTGATGCATGGTTTAATGCACTGGGTTTCTTGTTCAATTTCAAAAAACCAGGATTGCTATGGTAGAAATTAGAAAAATCTTTTAGGTTTTTTTCTATCCACAAAAACCTTTCGTAATAAATGGTTTTGATACTAAAAGCATTGGTTTGAAAATAAATGCCTCTCTTAAAACATCTCGTTAATTAACGCCCCCTAAAAAGTTTGAAAATTTGATAAATCGGCTACTACGGTATGTATGTATTGTTTAACGGTTTTTGTAGAGCTTCCCGAAATAGTTTTCTAAACGTATGTGCTATAATACCCCAAGGCCATTTTCAAAGAAGAGCTTTAGAAAATATTTAACTATATGCTGTCCTAGATGCTATCCATGTACAAAAAAGATTCTGCTGTCACGTCGATGTTAGATAAAATGGATTGGGTCATACTTCCGGTGTTGAATGTTGACGGATATGCATACACGTGGAATGGTGGACAAGCAAGAATGTGGCGCAAGACTAGAAGCAGGGGCTACAGATGCGCAGGGGCTGATCCAAACCGAAACTGGGGCTATAGATGGGGAGGTAAGTTTCGTTTTTATAACTTTTTTCGTCTTTTTTGCTCGATTTCTTTTTCTTTGTGTTACTGTTCTTGTTATACTTCTTTTTTTACTTTGTAACTAGGCAACTCTCTAGCATCGTCATCATCTTCTTCGCCCTCTTCTCTTCTCTTCTCCTTTTTTTCCTTTTTGTCATCTTCTTCCTAATGTTCTCCTTTTTTTCTTCTTCTTCTTCCCCCCCCTCCTCCTCCTCCTCCTCCTCCTTCTTCTTCTTCTTTTTTCCTTCTTCTTCTTCTTCGTCTTATTCGTCTCCATCTCCGTCTTTCTCTTTCTCTTATTCTCCTTTTTCTTGTTCTTCCTTATCTTCTTTTTTCTTCTTCTTCTTCTGCTTCTCTTTATTATCTTTGCCCTTCTTTTTCTTTTTCTTCATCCTCTACTCCTACGTTTTCTTCTTCCTCTTCTTCCTCTTTTTCTTGTTCTTCTTCTTCTTCTGTTTTTCTTTTTCTTCTCTCGGTTTTTACTTCCTAGTGTTCTCCTTTTTTCTTCTACTTCTTTTCCTCCTCCTCCTTCTTCTTCTTCTTCTTGTTTTTTCTTCTTCTTATTCTTCTTCTTCTTTTTTTTCCTTCTATTTCTTCGCTTTTTCTTCTTTTTTTCTTTTTCTTCTTCTTCGTCTTCTTCTTTTTCTTCTTTTTCTTCTTCTTGCTCTTCTTGTTCTTCCTTTTCTTCTTTTTTCTTCCCTGTTTCTTCTTCCTCTTCTTCTGCTTCTCCTTGTTGTATGTGTCCTACTTTCTCTTCTTCTTTTTCTTTTTCTTCATCATCTACTACCAAGTTGTCTTCTTGTTCTTCTTCCTCTTTTACTTCTTCTTCTTCTTCTTTGTCGTCTTTTTCGTTTTTTCTTCTCCCGTTTTCTTCATCACCATCTTCTTCTTCTCCAACTTAAAAAAAAAAATAGAAAATAATTCTAAATCTAAAAACTATTGGATGAATTACCAAAATCAAGTCTTTAGCTGAGTAACAGTTGCCTAGCCGAATTCACTGCATATAATATAATAAGCCTGATACTCTTTTGTAGGTGTTGGTACGTCATCTTATGAATGCCACGACACTTACCGCGGGAAGAAAGCCTTCTCTGAAATTGAGGTTGCAAATGTTGCCAATTATCTTTCTCGCAACAAATACAATCTTGCTGGCTATATAGACATTCATGCATATAGCCAAATGTGGATGACACCATGGGGCTACACCAGAAGATACCCTAACGACTATGCTGAAATGGTAAGAAATTTAAGCCGTGGTGGACACTCGACCAGTTTTTTGGGGCGAAAATATTTCAACAATCAAGCATGTTTGTCTTCTTCTGAATTGTCTGTAACAGGTTGCTATTGCCTTCAGAATTATCTTATCCCACGTCCTGTATACTTAAATTTGGGAATACACCCGGACTCTATTACCCCGAATTTAAGGGAATGATTGTATAAGTGATCCCGAAATTATAAAAGCACTCTAGATAAATATGACTGATGCGCTTAGCAACATGGTGCAAGCCCTTTCATCCTACCATTTGTCGTGCCATTTAGCGTGCCCTTGAATAGGGTATTCTCTTATATCTTAACATACTGGCATATCTGAGTGCTTTGTTATTGAGGGATGGTGGGCCAGTGAATACTAGTGATTGCTACGGTATCTTGTCTAAATCTAAGTCCCTAAAGAGTCCCTAAGTATTCCCCTAAGTCTGTAGGTTTCTTATAATGATTGCCTTTGTAACGATTGATTGGTTCTTTCGTATGGAGAGAGAGAGAGAGAGTAGAGGGGACTAGGCGGAAGGGCCTAGCCCCGCTAGAAATCAAACTGCTGTTTCAGCGTCTTATTCCTATCTCAACGATTCACGAACTCCACTTTACAAAGGTGACTAGTGACTTTACGAGAACCTAGCACCCTAGGTTACAGGAAACATTATTTGACACATTTACAATAGATGACTCCTAATCATGACAGTTCCTTTGAATATGCTTAATTAATCTACGTCAATAAAATCTATGCATGTCTGCAATATCACATGCGTTACACCTTTTTTCTAGATGCGCGTTGCCCGGATTGCTGTAAATGCTCTGACATCATTGTATGGCACAAGATATAAAGTTGGAACTTCATCAAACATCATCTGTAAGTTTTTTTTTCGAATTTTAAACCTAGATTCTTAAGTTTGAAACTAGCAGGAGTCATGGGAACGTAACAGAACAAGCAGTTTCACCCCGGGTAATGTCTGTGCAGTACAGTGGAAGATGTGCAGTACAGTGGAGGATATATCATCAGTACAGTAGAGGGATGTCACCAGTACAGTGGAGGATGTGCAGTAGAGTGGAGGATATTCAGTACAGTGGAGGGATATCATCAGTACAGTGGGGTGATATCATAAGTATGCTTAAGGATGTTCAGTACAGTGGAGGGGTATTATCAGTACAGTAGGGGATGTCATCAGTACAGTGGAAGATGTGCAGTACAGTGGAAGATATTCAGTACAGTAGAGTGATATCATCAGTACACCGAAGGATGCTCAGTAGAGTGTGGGGGTATCATCAGTATGCTGAAAGATGTTCAGTACTGACTGCACTGCCAGCTGTATTAGGACAATTCGTTCTATAAAAAAAACAGATGATGCCCTCAGTTTCCATGCTTTGGAATTCCTTCTAGCTGTAAGATTAGCTGAGACGAACGTCTGGAAACCAATGATTTCCTATCATTTTCACAGATGCTACAACCGGAGGTAGCTCCGACTGGTCTTACGGTGCTCTTAACTTGAAGTACTCCTACGCCTTGGAGTTGCGTGATACTGGTCGCTATGGTTTCTTGTTGCCAGCCAATCAAATCATTCCGACTGGGCGGGAAACATTCGCTGCCTTTAAAGCTATGGCGACAGCAATGAAAGTCTAGTTTCTGGTTTAAACTGCAGCGGACTATGCTGAAGCTAATTAAAGTTTTGATTTTGAATTGTTATGAATGGAAAAATTGAGAAATAAAATTATTCGTTGAGCCTAATTAGTTTCGAAAATCCTCCTCGTGAGTTTTTTCTTGAAAAATTGAAGGCTGTTAGGCCGAGCCACCTGCATCAACGCTGCGCTAATATCTCGTAGCAAGGGTTTGTTGTAGATTTGAACATCCTGTCTATGATTTAACGAAGAGCAGTTCTTTTTCCCGTCCTAGTGGGATGAAGTTTCGGGCAATTCATTTGGTCTTGCCTGCAGTTAGTGTCCCAATACCGAATTTCTTGTCGGAATATGGTAGGCACTCATTTACTGAACTCTGAAGGATGAGTAACTAAACTATATGGAAGGTGATCCCTACAAGGCCAATAACGTTTCCACTGGGCTATAAAGCCAACTGAAATCGACGAGTAACCCTCAAAGTCATACAGCCCAAGGCTCTTTTCCTGTTTGAGTTTTTTGGTGATTCGGCTATGTTGAGTCTCGTCAGCATCATATACATATTTATATTTCTATGTTTGTATATATTTGTCATCAATAGCGAGCACTAGGATCGATTTTTCCTCAAGTGACATACCGCAATATATGGGTTTCGAACCTGGACTGTATGCATGACCAGAGAGCCAACAACGTTTCCACTGTGCTATAGAGCTCAATGAAACTACTACTATACCCATATATCCACTACCAGAATTAATTCTGAACTGTTTCATCTAAAGTAGTTTAGAATTTCTGGTTTTCGACAAAATCCCAAACTTCAAGAAATTGTTTTGTCATTTCTGTAGACGCCACAAGTGGAGGTAGTGATGACTGGACTTATGGTGCATTGGGCCTAGTGTATTCCTACGCCTTGGAGCTACGTGATACTGGTCGCTATGGTTTCCTTCTTCCAGCCAATCAGATCATTCCAACGGGGCGGGAAACATTCGCTGCATTTAAAGCAATGGCGTCAGCAATGAGAATCTGAAATGACTTATTGGCCTAAGTTGTCTTCATAAAAGAATGGTAAATTACCGTTGCTTGATTGATATTAATAAGTTCAAGATTTCATTTCAGAACTTTTTTCATGGCTTTTGTTTTATGCTGGTTTCTTAGCGCTTGCGAAAATTTTTATAGTAATAGACGATTCCAGTTGATTTTCAACTTTCCTCCAACTCCAAGCGAATTAAAATGTCGTGAGCTGAGCCAAGGAAACGTTTTTTCTGTGTGGCCATGAATATACTTCAAATATCAACGTCCCAGCAGATCTCGAAGTTTTTTTAAGGCTGTCTGTCAGTGGAAACTGTCATCGAAGACGGCCGTCGGCCATTGAATTAGGTAAGTTTCTCGCAACGTTAGCATTCGCATGCTGTAATTTCATTTCGTTACATGCCTTACATCACTCTTGTTTAAATATTTTTTCTACAATTGCTTGATCGATCTATACTGTTTGACCTACAGAGAACAATTGGCTGCTGTATGCTGTAGGCATGTATTCAAAACGAATGGTGCCTTTTACGAAAAAGTTGGGTTCCATTCTTAAAGACTTGCAAGTGACCGCTGCTCCAAGCACGTGTTTCAGAGCAATCTCATATCGACGAGAAAACAGCTTCTTCAACCTAGCGGCGTTAAGCCGTTAATAGTTGCCCTGCTGTTGTTGCACACGAGGAAAGATTTTTAAAGGAAGGAATCTTAAAGTCTTGTGAAAAGTTGTTCAAGTCTTGTGTGTGTTTTTTTTAAAAGCCCTCAATATTATGACATGCCCAAATTTAAAATAACAATCAAGATGCTTATGCTATGTTCTACACTACGTTAGTTTTCCTTTCCTTTGCTCATTAAGCAAGACCCTTGTGGCCCACAGTCGTTACATCACTCCTAGTTAAATATTTTGTCAACAACTGCTTGGTAATTTCGTTCTTTGACCTACATAAAGTGATCATACGAATGCCTTTAAAGACTCTTGGTAGCTTGGCAATGACTAAATGACCTCGAAAGGCAAGTGTTTCGTTAAATATTATATTGACTGACTATTAGTAAGAAAGGAACAGTTCCTCACTTTCTTTTACAGGTAGAGTAAACACATGCTTTGGAGTTGAAATGGTAACCTAGCAAACTGTAAGATATTTGAAACATTGTCGCGTGGTTTATGGTTACTATTAACACTGTCTTGGTGAAGGATGGAGGGGCTATATACTCTGTGGAGGACACGTTCTGTCTAGTGAGCTGAAAGAAGCGAGCTATTGGAATCATCCGATTATACGAAATTGGATAGTTCTTAATTGTGAGTTCCATATTTCCATATTACCTTAAAACATCGCCTGCTAGTTTTGCACAAGGGTCGTGCCGCATCATGTCTGACAGCATCCTTCATACCGGTTTCAACAATCACACGGAGGTATCTACTGCTAAAGTCTCAGTGGCAATTCTAACCGCAACCATCAATGTCGTCTCAGGTACTTTTGCATCTATCCTTAATGCCTTGTTACTGCACAATCTCATTCACCATCATAAATCAGCATCAAGAATTCTAATATGCAACCTTGCAGCTACTGACCTGCTAACTGGACTAATCGTGCAGCCCTCTTATGTGGTATATATATTAACAGACTTAACAGGCACGCGGAGCAACATTGCTTTGTTTGTATTCAATTTCACGGCCTATCTTCTCTGCGGTATTTCACTGGCCACCGCTGGTTTCATGAGTATTGATAGGCTTCTTGCCACTCTCATGCCATTTCGGTATAAAATTTACAGTAAACCGCGGTTATATACTGGTATTGTGGTGTCTATTTGGTTACAAGGTATCAGTTTTGTGGCATTGTATGTAATTCGCATCATAACAAATACCCTTGCGCAGTTGGCGTTCAGTTTAACGGTGTGCTTCGCTGTTTTGTCTCTCGTCATTTCATACGCCATCATACTCAAGAAATTTCGCGCCATAACACATCAGATTACCCATGATGCATCGCTTCAGTCAACCAATCAGAGACAGCAGAAACAAAAGAGGATGACAAAGACTGTTGCTTTGATGGTCGTTACTTTGTGCTTGATGTATCTGCCAATGTTTGTTGTGAAAACACTTTTATGGAAATCGGACAGTTCGGACTTGCATGTCTTGAATACTGTGAACCGAATCACCAATACGGTTACGTTCCTGAACAGCTCTTTGAATCCGGTGCTGTACTGTTACGGCAATAAAGCCATGAGAGTTCTTATCAAGGATAATTTTTCTGCGTTTAGTACATTTATTGATTGCAGGCGATTGTCCGGTCCATCGGAAAGTGATAACATAAACCAGCCACATATCGGTAGCTCTTTTGCTTAAGACTGAATTAATTTATGAAACTGTTCCGGCTGTCCCGGTTGGCTATCGATGACTCTTAGATTTTGCTCGGAAGTTACTGAAATTTGGTCTTCAGTTTTAGTTACTTTTCTATTTGATGAGTTTATGAGTCATAAAAAAATTCCATGATAGCGTAGTGATGGGAACCAGACAGGCTTAGACCCAATAGATTCAGGGCTTGAATATTTACGGGAGATTCCTTCGACACGAGAACATCGTATACGACTACGTATGTATACGACTACGAGAATATCGTATGCGTTTGCTATACGATGTTGGGTGTTCCTGACCGTGAAAGGACGTAACATAAACTCTTCATGTTCATCGCATAGACTTGTTACATTCCTCCCACTCTTTCAGTAACAGCTACTAACAATAGCAACAACATAATTTCTGTTTCCTCAGAGTGGGGGCTGGTTGGTGTGGTGTGGAGGAGCGTACACTACTAGGTACGAATATATACTAAGTGTATTCGTCACACTGCTCGTAAAAAATTTCACGCATATTAGATAGACCCCAACAACCCGACAACTTGTTTGCTGTTTGCCTCAGAGTACTCTACCAAAGAGTTGTTGTCGTTGTATTTTGGCGCGAAATGGTACTTTACACTAACAACAATAGTACCTCGCAAGACCAATTTCGAGGAATTTAAGGCCAAACACACCTATATGACTCACTGAGTCAGACATAGGTCATTGTCTGTACTGTTATCAAACCCTGATCATCTAGCAATCCCAACAGCAAGGCCTGACCATGGACTGACCCAAATTTTTGTTCATGCCAACCTGTGCCAACTCATATAACAAGGGTACCTCTGTGTCCTTCTCTGGTCCGTAGCGAAGGGGGCAAGGGACAAGTGTAGTAAGATGATAGGTCAAATCAAATTTGACTAAAAATGGAATGTTGTGGGCGCAACTTTCTTTTTTGACCCGGACGCTGATGACGCTTGCTACGCAACTGTCTCTGGTAGCTGAACCTGCCATCTTTGCATAACTTTGTTCCATGCAATCGTACCACTGCTGTGCCACCCCCTTAGCCTTCTTGATTGGCAAAAAGCAGTGTTTCTCCAGAGTCCAGAAAAATTTTTAACCTTCCTCCAGAAAAAGTTACCTATACCACTAGCTGAAACCTTCCTCGCTTTACAATGAGAAATAGGCGTGTTTTGGGTGTGGCAAAATATTGGCTTTTGTTCTAATTGACCTTGATCGTGTGACCAGAACTTTTTCCTGACTCTGTGTTTGTCCTGTTTTTTGTTAAAGCCCCCTCCCTAGCAAGCTCCCGTTGAATGGAAGCTCCTTCAGAGAGCTCCGAAATCAAGTAAGCTTTATGCAGGGTTATACGTGATTTGATTGATTGAACTCTTGTTTGTTATGGTAACGTTCATTTAACCGTTGTTTTCTACAAAAACCAACAACGGTGAATTCATGTCCTATGAACAACCCAGCTCGAGTGTGGTCTAAAACCGTAATCCTCTCCATGAAAAAAACTACATAAAACGCATTGAAATCTCTTTCCAAACATATTGATCTGAATTAATATTTATTATACGCCTTAATTTTATCATAACCACAGGTAACTAAGAATTTAAAAAAAGACTATATAGCTAGCACATTACCTTTCCGTCCAAGCATATATTTAATCCCCTTACAAAGCACAGCGCAGTGCGTTTTAAGATTGTTTCTCTAGAATAAAGTGCCTACTGATGTCGTACAAAATGACGCTTGACAAAGTGCCTCACGTTTCGCGTTTGATGAAAATTCATGCAGCCAAGTGAACTCCGTGGCGCTACGGTTGGTACGACGGTTCAACGGTGTATTTTTCGCACAAGAGTCTGTAGCTGAAGCTTCTGGCCTATATATAGCACCAATAGAATAGACCAGTCATGGTGCTACTTTCAAACCAAGGAACAAGAATTGCATGAAGCCAGCCACAGCCCTCGTGAGTAATACCCTTATCTTTATAAGAACCAGGGAATTTTGATTGAGGCTGGCTGTCCTTAAGTTTTTGCCTTTTTTGAGCCTGAAATGTTCTTAATCTGTTCTTCATTCCTTGGTTACGGAGACATCTAGATTTTATCAGTGAATGGCTTTAGTGGTAACAGGGTTGTGTAAAAATGGAGCATGCTTGTCCAGTTCACTGTTTGTTTGCTTTTTACGTTGTCTGAGTCTGACTGTCGTACTTTCATATTTAGCTGTTATTCTCAGGGCTTATGAAAAAGCCCAGCCTCAGCTTGTTCTTATTTTGTTCTTAAAATCTGGGCAAAATCAAGGCTCGTGTTCTTATAAAATTGTTCTTATAAAAAAAGAGTGTATATCTGGTATATACGGGTAGGAGGCTATTTTAGTTGAGTAGCTTAATTGATGTCATTCGTAAGTAGTTTAGGAATCATCTCGGGAGTCATAGTTTCTTACAATAATAAATCTTGTTATACCTTCCATCCGTTCTTTATTTAATTCTTTTGCATTTAATATTAGATTCAATATAATTTATGAAAAATAGAAAATTCTTTCAAGTAATGAAAATCAAAGGCCTTGTTCCGCCTCCAGGCCAATGCCACACCCAAATTTCTATTGCAGACCTTTTCCTGTAGACAAAGAAGAATTTGTACAATCGTTGTAATATCGTGACGTCATCGATGAAGGACTGAATTCTTTCCTCATTGAATTTTGCTGCGGTTACAATTGCATGGCATAACGGTCAATTATTCCTTTGTTGCTGACCATACCTTATCGCAATAGAAATGCTTGGTGTTGGTGTAAATCAGTTTTTGGTGCAGCCCGACACGTACATCAGGAAGTTGGATGCAGGCATAGGAGCAGATTTCAAATAAAAATGTCCGAAGATTACTTTTTGTAAGTAAACGCATTTTTTTTTATAAGGAAGTGCTTAGAAGGTACTACTTTGGATAAGCAAAAACTTAAGGAATTTCTAGTACTGGATCGAGGGAGACTATCAAGGAACCTGACGTTTTCTTCAACGTAACATTTCGATTAAAAATGGTGAAGTTTTGCATCAACAGAGCAAGCAATACTTGTCGCCCATGCTTTTCAATCAGTATTCATTATTCACTTCTATTCGTCTTCTGACACCTTATGACCTATATTTCCTTGATCATTGGTTATTTTGAAGAATTACAAGGTTAAAAGTTATGGAATCGCTAAGGAATATTGAGTACTCAAATTTGGCTATCAGTTAAGGAATTTTCAGTACTGAGCCTGAGCAGAACTTCCTTATAACAAAATGCGCGTAACCTGTACAGTATATCGCACTCTTACATTACCAGTGCTACAAGTATGCTCCTTTGTTTTATAAGCAACAGGACATGAGCAACAACTTTGGGCTGAGACACTAAATGTTCGAGTACACGCTTTTTTTATAAAGAACCTAGCTCAAGGCCTAGTTCTTAAAGTTCCTTATTTTTTTACCTGTTTTGAGACGATTGTAGTTACAAAAGTTCCGTAATAGTTCCTTAATTTTAACTGCACATACAATTTAATGACTACCGTACAGAGTCATTTGCATGTAAGCAAAGCTCGAGACTACTCAAGGAAACATTTGATGCATGCATAAAGTACAATGTATATGATTTTCGACTGCAAATGAATGGAACGGGCTTTCTAATTCTGGATTGTGATAAAAATATTCAAAAATGAAAAGTTCCTTAGTGATTTTCTCTTTAGTAGTATAAGTTCTTTAAATTTTCGGGCCTTCTACATGTAGGTTCCTTATAAAGTGGTTCCTTATAAAAACAAGTGTGTAAGCAATTTCAGAACTCAGCGCTGAAGCTATAAGCAACTACTTACTGTACACAGTAAGGCATGTCTTTTGTAAACCTGTAAACCATTTTGGTTCCAAGGGAACAGGGGAACCTGTAAACCCCCTTAACGACCCTCAGCTATGTTATACATTTTGCTATTAAGTTGACCAAACATTTCTATTTTATATTAGTTCTGCAGAAAGCAAGCTGCAACCTTGTTTTTTATACTAGTTGTCCTTATTGATTTTTAGAGGCTAGTGTTTGTTCGTCCCACATTGATGACTTGGAACACTTCTACTCCTACCGATTTCTTCTATACAAGCTAGGTTGGGTAAGTTTTTTTCTGTTTCCCATACCATGGACGTTTTATTTATTTTTCATAAGAAATTTACCGTAAACCCTGGAATTAGCCCCCCCCCGGAGGAGGGCTTATTAGTTTTGGTCGTTTTTTGATAGGGTCATTTCGAGGGGGCTGATACGAGAAGAGTCGTAAAGGGTTCCACTGCTTGCTTTGAATATCTTTCCCTGTCAATTTTATTGAGAATTTTCCAAGAGAAATGTTGCAGTTGTCGACACTCGAGAGAAGGAACAAGACAAGAGTGTGACAAATCGGTGTAACTGTAAGGGTGGAGGCTAATTTGAGAATGGGGGTTTATTAGCAATTTTTAGAATAGGGCCTAATTTTAGGGGGCTTATACCAGGGGGGGCTCATTCTAGGATTTACTGAATACGTCACTTGCGCCTATATTAACGTTGGGTCCTTAACGCCTGAATCAAAGTCTGAAATTAGAGTCAATTTAATGATGGAAGTCTGTGGAATGCGTTGTCATTTTTAGCGCTTTTCACCGTATTTAGGGTTGTCTCAGATGTTTAAATTGGGCCTGCAAATTTTTGTTATTGCTATACAGTAAAAAATTTCATCGTTTTCCTATACATGGGTCACAAATTTTGCAAATTTAGCGGTAGAAATAGATGGGTTTGGTACAACTTGGCGGCACGTCAATTATGTCGAAGAATTTCACTCCGCAAAGTCTGACGCACGCCTAAGAAATTTTTTCTAGCACCGCCCCTTGGTTCTCTACTGTAAGAACAATTGCCGCTTTTCTGGTTTGCAAACAATTAGACAATCGCCCACCCCCTTTTATGAAAAGTAAAAAGTTAAATGTAAGCCTGTTTCAAGTGTGAAGTTCCTTGCTGCAAAACGTTTTTGGGGGTACTCCCCACTTCGCTAGTCGCGTGCAGACGCTGAGCGGTGATTGTCATTCATCTAGGCTGCTTCTTTGTAGAAAACAGCGAAGGAGGGAAAGTAAACAAAGCTAGATGTTATAAATAAGCAAAGAAAACAACATTGTTATGGTTCTTGTAATTTATCTCTGCAATGCAAGTATGAAATGGGTGTTTGAATAAGCAATAAGACAGAGGGA
>JAADKT020500439.1:0-13500 GCA_011763395.2 Chrysaora chesapeakei
AAGTGGATAAGTGGGGTGAGTGGGGAAGCTGGTCGGCATGTTCTCGGAGTTGTGATGGAGGTGTTCAAGAAAGAACAAGGCGATGTCAAACGTAAGTACTTATAGCTGCTTTGCTGTATGATATGCTGCCGCTGTTCTTACTACAACTATTTTCTGTCAGCGCTACTGCTACTACTTTTGTTAATGCTGCTGATGCTGCTCCCCCAGCCATGCTGCAACCACTGTCACTGGTACTGTTTTGGCTAGCGTTACTTCTGCGACTTCTGCTGCTGTGCTGCTGCTTCTGTCACTAATGCTGCTGGTGGTATTTCTACTGCTACCGCTGCTACCTTTGATGCTACCGCTAGTACTAATATTTTTGACTACTGTTATTATTATGCTGCTTCTAATATTACTCTTATTGTCACTTCTACTGCTTTTATTACTACAGCTGCTGCTTCTGCTAATGTTACTCTTATTGGCGTTTCTTCTAATATTGCTGCTGCTAATGTTACTCTTATTGCCACCACTGCTAATGCTACTGCCAATGCTGCTGCTGCTGCTGCTAATGTTACTTGCATGGCGACTACTACTATTGTGCTACGCTGATGAAGCTAATCTTATTTCCACTGCTACTTCTGCTGCTTCTACAACGACTATTTCTACTGCTGCTATTACTTTTGCCAATTCCGCCGATAATACTGATGCTACTTCTTCTAACCTTATAATCATAACGTCTTTGTTAACAGCCATTCTATCGCTAGTTGAAGCTCGATTGGGCAGTTTTAGGCTGCCATACCACCTTTTCGGGGATAAATAAATTCAAATTAAGACTACTGAAATCACAACCCATTTATTGTTTATATTGTTATGAAGATTTCCTAATTATGTAATCCTTATCATTTATTTAATATCATCATGCAGAGTTTTTATCAATAAAATAAACAAAATAAATAACCCCTTCTAAGAGAAGCATTTAGCCTAACGACTACTGAGAATTTAGCTGCGTTTTTTATTAAATTTGGTTATCCCTAAGCTTTATTTTTTGTCGTTTTTATAACTATTTTCCTTTTTCATTAATCCTAATTATTTCTACATAGTGTATTGCCACGTCGTTGTGATGTGTCCCAGTGCTTTTTTGTGCTAAATATAATTCTCTACAAAGCAGAGTTAAGCTGCAAAAATTCAGGCTATTCTTATCTTGCCTTTATATTGTTGTTAATGAGTGACAAGCCTTCTATGACATTTTAATTTCATATCCTAATTTGGTTAATGACAGAGCGAGTGCTTGATTAATTGAATGATTTCCTTCAAATGATTTTCTGTCTTGACTACTGTAGTCCTAGTCCCTTTGACCGTGTATCAAAGAAAGGATTTAAGAGGGAATCGCGATCGCAACAGGAAACCGAAAGTCGACTCTAAGTTAGCAGTAACCGAGAGCTCCACAGAGAAACCAGAGAGTCATTTTCTCCAAAGGTTTTAAAAAATTGGGAGGACTTTTCGTCAATGATTTTGTTCCGTTTATCGCAACTTTCTTCAGCGAATTGACCCTCGTTCCCAAGTCTTTCCTTTGCTGTTTTGCTGCTTAAATGCTCCTTAAATAACTTCGGGGTGAATGTACTCAAGTCATAACCAATGAATAAGCTCTCAAAGGCTTCTGCTAGACTTGACTTAAAAAGCTGACTTCGGGTTCAGGTATTATCAATTGAGCTGTACGGCCCATTACTTTACAATAAGTTGCGCACAACATAGCTCATGTTTTAAAGGTCACTACCCTCGACAAATAAATGCCGCTAGCAAAACATCGTATCTTGAAGTAGATGGTCAGTCGTGTCAGGAGCTTCCTTAAAAGTACAGGCTAATTGAGAAACACCTTGATGGTCCGAGGCGACTTTGAAGTCCCTACTACACCCTTCTGTCACTGCAATTTCTGAAATATTTCCTTGTGGTGCTTAGGATTTTGCCTGGTTCTGGCTTTAGAATCGTTATTTAGTCGCTTTTTATCGGTGCTTTGATGCGAAGGAATCATGAAATTTGACCATGAAAGAAAGTAGCTATACCGTGAAATACATCTTAATTTACTCCTGAAACGTTTCTCCTTCCTTGATGGATATCTTTTTCAAAATGTGTCAATCTCTTCCCGAAGTCCAAAACGCCTCTTCACTTCTCAAACCTCAACAGATTTGAACTTGATTCTTTGATACTAGTTACAGCCAGTTACCAAAACTTTCGTCATTGTGGGATGTTCTGAGCATGGCAATACTGAAGGCTGTTGACAGTTGTCAGAAATGATATAACTGATGACTCGAGGATGCAAAGATTCGAGGATATATACACGATTTTGGCCAATATTAGCGAAATTAAAATACTTTGATGAAAGTATGACTTCGTTTAATGTTTTCTTTTTCCTTTTTTGTTTTAAATGACCATTCATTTTTTATCTGACCCCTCAGATATACCCCCTTTTCACCCAGGGGATAAGGCAGAGATGTGCTGAGATGTTTATAATCAGAGGCGTTTGATAAAAATGATCGATACAAAACAAACGTGAACCAATTTTAGCCTTGTTTTATTCGTTACATCCCCCTACCCCTTCGCCATAACAGCGCCTTGTCTTTGCTTCCACAGTTGATACAGTAACCAACTAGAGTTGCCGATAAATTAGCTGGATGCGGCAGCAAGGCGCATGTCGCAAGGCCTGTCGTATTTATACTTGTTTAAAGAATGATATCTACTCTTTCAGGTCGAAACTGTCGATGACATTGAGTCTTTACAAAGGTCAGGGGCATCAACAGGGAAACTGTCCTGGTTTTGGAAAAGAATTTCAATCATGTAATACAAGTGTGAGTGGTACTTTTTTGTCATTTGATATTATTTTCCCTGCTATGCTTTGTTATACAATATTGCACTGAGAGAGAACGCAAATTTGAATTTTGATTCAACTTGCTAATGGGTGCAGTTCAATAGAGTCGAATCTCTCAAAACATAAGATTATTCTTGCTACCTATGGAAAGCATAGAAGAGGGGAAAACAGAAGGAAATTATTGAAAATATCAATGTAATTTCAGAGGCAAATGGCCTAAACTCCACCAATCGTTGAGGTTAGCAGGAACTGTTTTGCTGTTGGGTACCAATGGCATTTGGGACATACTTATCTTAAAACCCCGAAATGTTCGTCTGGATCCCCCAACTTATAATAGAGATACAACACTTATGGATGTTTGCCGTTAAGTGGAATGAAATTTGCATTTATCATGAATATTGAATACACAGAATCTAACTCCCTTTTCTGTGCTGATAACTCAAAACCTAAATTCTACAACAGCAAATATATGGAAACATTTTGTGGAAAATTACAAAAACTGTGACTAGATTGTTGGTCATCAGCAACAGGCTGTATGTTTGAACATTCGTTATATCTACATCGAAAGGAGATAGATCAATCCTTTGATTGAAGTTACTCTCTTCCAGTTTTATTTCTCATTTTCTGTTTACCTACATAAGGCCAAACCTTGAAAACAAAATGTACATACGACTGCCTTGATACACTTGTGCAAATAAACACTACATTATTCCTCTTGGCAACAGTAAAATAAAGCACATTGTACTCATTGAATCCAGCTATGCTACACTTGCGCTGCTACACCTTGTGTTATGTTACACTGTTATGCTATGATTTGCTTTGCTATTGTAGGCTACGTCATGTAGTGTAGTTTTTGCTTGATCGCTCTTCGCAGCGCTCGTCCTTTGTTCTTACTGGTCCTACCCCCTGCGTGTCAAGTATTACGTCCAGGTGTAACCATACTTGTCTACAAAATCTCCGAGATACTGTCACGTCTGTTATTTTCAGGAAGTCTAGGGCAGAGAAAATAAGGGAAGCTTAAGAAAACCCTAGATACTTAAAATTAGGGGTGTGATATTGTTGGAATGTAACATCCATCAAAGTTTGAATAACATATGTGACACAGGTCATTTGCTCCATCTAGTCAGGCAGTTACAAATTATTTATACAACTACAAGGCTGAAGCTCTTCCATGCAGCTCCCTCCATATTGTTTTGTCTCTCCCCTTTGTTGATAGGAGTAGGTAGCCCTACATGTATACAGAATGATCTATCTGTGGGATCGTACTTGGCATTGTATTGCTCGGCTGTGGCATGTTGATTTGCCATAAACAGCATTTCTAACGATGATACTTTCTGCTGTCACTCGGAAGAATCTGATTTTTTGTTGTATAGATAGTTTCACAGCCTCTGTTTTGTATATTCGTTTCAACTTGTGGATTAACCGACAGAGAATTCAAATCACGCCAAATCTTCAGTCTTGACCCCGTCGATTCTTGTAAAATGAAATTCCAGTAAGCTATTAATTATGGTATCCAATTAGTGGAAAGAATCCACAAAGAATAAAATGCAAAAAATTGATTGATATCTTATGGTTAAAGCTTAATTATGATCTCAGCTTAGCATTTGAGACTCTTAGTTTGACCTGCGTGGAAAAGAACGTACAAGGTCACTCAGCGTGCGAGGAGTCAATTTTTCTCTTCGTCAATTCCCAGTTGACATCGACAGCAAACTTAGCTCCATGTGTCAGGTGTTCTTATTTTCTTCCTTTTCCATTTGTCTCCTCACACTTTAGCTTAGAGAACTAAAAGACGTTCTGTTTCGCTTTGAAACAACGTTTCCTGGGTCTATGTCTTACGTTGGTAAATTCAGCAGCCATCACATTCCTCAATGCAAGCACCCTTCGCTGTTTCTAGAAGAACAGACATATAATGCGAGACAAATTTATATTTTTTGTAGTTCCCCAAAATTGCTACCTGGCGTAACTCGGTCACCATACCTTCCCGCCAATCAAAGTATCCCTTCAGCATGTCACAATGTTCACAATTATCGGTCAAACTTTTTTTTAATTTACTTTACCTCGATAAAGAGCCCATAAAGAGCTGCATGCCAACTCAAAATATTATCTTCTATAATAAGAAGTATAATCAACTTTGTATCTCGCGTTGTTCTTCTCGCTCTCTATCTGTTCTTCTCCAGGAAATAAGCTAAAAAATACTCTTCAATAGAAGAATCGGTCAACTTTCAATTTAAGTATTGAGATTCGTGCATTTAATTTTATTATGCATTTCTCTCTCATAATAGCCCTGCGTATCTGTCAAGTCATTTGAAGACCAAAAATACGATGCAAGAAAAGAACAGTGTTCTAAATTTGATAAGAAAGACTACCTTGGACAGAAGTACACATGGATGCCATATATTAGAGGTTATACCAATTTCTTTATTTCAGAAACCTGCACTAGGAAGCAAAGATGTTTTACGACTATATAATAATATTGGACACATATTTTGAATGAGGCTATATAGTTTGTGATTTTTACGGATCCCCCCTTCTCCCCCGTTCCAATGTTTTCTTTTCCGGCGACGAGTTTGCTTTATCACACAAAATGCTTTAGGGGTCAAGGTTGAACATTGGGTTAGTGAAGCAAGAAATGACTAGAATAGGCCATATTTCTCGCACAAGAGGTCTCGTCCAAATATTTTGACCAAAATGAAATTTCTATGCCTAATTAAAAATAAAGTTTCTGTTGTTGCTATGGCCTCTTGGTAAAGTGCTGAACCGAGATTCTCATGGCCTGGACACAGTTACACGTTGCCCGTTCAGAGTCGCAAAATGTTCGTTTTTGCCCTGACAAGTTCATACCTAAGGCCTTGGCCAAACGATCAAACATTTCTGGTCCAACTTTTCAAATTTGCTTTGCAATGAATGTTTGACCGTTTGGCCACGACCAAAAACATTGCTGTCCAACAACGATGTTATTGCTAATGCACAAGCACGAACGCCTTGTTGCCAATAAATATTGCTGGGCGGTGAAATGTTGCAAATTGTTGCAGTTTGTCAAAAACTAAACAAATGTTGGACAAGTAATTTTGGAAAGGCAGCCAAGCAATCAAACATTGCTTGACAAGCAAAACTAAGCAAAATTTGTGGCGTGATGTTTTTGAAAACGCTCAAAAACATTTTTTGCTTGACGCACACAAAAAATGTTGGACGAGCAATGTTTTTGGACGTGACCAAACGGACAAACATTTTGCTTGAAAAGCAAATGTTGGATCAACAATGTTTGATCGGTGGGCAGGGCATAATACCTCAATAAACATTATTCACCCCTCTTTATACTATTTTCCGTAGCACTCAGCTTGAGGAAGCAAAGTAGCTTTTTTAGGACTAGGACAGTAGTTTATATCTCGTCGGACTCGGAGCAAAAGAGCTATAAGAAGAATCCGAGGAGTTTCAACTTGACACAACAGGAAAACAAATGTTACAAACGAGTCGTAAAAGTGAGGCCTGAACTAACTCTCCTAGATGCATCCAGTTAAAAACGTCAATGCAGTTTTTAAAAATTTATTTTAGATGGGTTGAATGAATGTCGTCTGTACTGTATGGCAAAGGGATTCAGAATGTTTGTCGAACTTGCGAAGTCCGTTGTTGATGGAACGCTGTGTGGAAAACATGGAAGCAGTGCTTGTTACAATGGAACATGTTTAAAACGCAGACCACAAGTAAATATCAAAATATTTTACCCTATATAAGTAAATTTTAACCGCCACACGGTACTTGATCTTCTTGATCTTACGATAACGCTTCGAATTTTTAATTTCAATACTTTTTCTGTATGCTTATCCAAATTGGATTGCTCTTCTTGCTTGGAAACACTATAGGACAGATTTCTCAACATGTGTGAATATTATATTATGCAATTTTATGACTTGAACCTGGACTGGGGTCCCATTGAATGAAATTGCCAGCAAAATCTCCAAGTTATATAGCCCAAGGCGAGGGGCATTTCATTCCTCAAAAATGCGTACGAGATTTTCTTTTGAAAAGGAATGATTTTCAAGGATCAATAAGATTTATGGCAAATTTACGAAGAAATTCGTAAGGAGTGAATTGACTCTCGGCCCAAGGCTGTCATCCCCTCAGTCTTGGCTTCGAATCTCGTCAACTGTGGTAAACCATTCGTGGAAAATCTATCCTAGGGTTTGCTACTCAAGATAAATACAGGGTGGCCCAAAAAAAGGGACCCCCTAACTAGATAATTTATTAATAATTTATTCTTAAGTTGGAATTTCATGAAATTAATACTACATGATATTCAACTTAAGTGAGATATATCGTTTAAATATCATGATGATATGGGTTAGTATCTCTGAATAAATTGACTTTACAACTTTACAATCCAAAAACGTACTGTAACAAAATATGCAACTTTATACCCTTACGATATCCTTACGCAACAAAACAGAAAAATCAATAACTAATTTTTTCAGTCAAATGATATTCAAAATGTCCTCAATCCTGCCATAGTCACAATGATTCTGTTCAATACACTTCTCTAATATGACTGACCATACATTTATGGTCGTGATTATTTTACTCTGGGATAATGATTCTCCTTCACGCACGATTGCAGTACAGTACGCAATGATTGAATATAAACAGCTGGTTTTTGGACATCATGAATTTAATGTCCCATTGCGCCGAGATGGAAGCTTATCACCAACATATTTCTACACGATAGAGCACTTGACTTGAATATTACCTGGTATATATATGATGAAATTCCTCCTTGAGAAAATTTATTCCAAAATTATTTCCCTAAGGGGGTCCCTTTTTTGGGCCACCCTGTATATGCACTGAATAGATATAACATGGCCGAAACACGCATGCGAAAATGGAATGATCGGCGATATAAGATAATAAGCTCACTAGAATTGTTGTTGGGTCTCTGGCCATGCAGTCTGTACAGGAAATGGTTTCTTTCAAGATTGAACTTTATCCTAGTGGCTCTATTCAAGGAAAAAATAAATAATTATGATGTCAGATTATGAAGAAGGGCTAACATAGCGCAAAGGAGAAACACAAATGCAATGAGAACCGTGGTCTGAATGATAAGTTATATCTGACATCCATACAATTAAACACTTGTATGTACAGTATATAATATACCGATGAATACTGTACTCTTCCGAGCTTATCTACTCGGTAGCTACTTTACCATACGACACTTAACTGATGTCGGATGCATTCTTCGATTGACATTATGTGCTCATATTCTCATCTCCTCTCAAATTTACTTTCAAGGCTGAAATCAAGAAAGTGCAGGCAGTAGAGAAACCAAATGCTCGAAGACCAGTGTTAAATGACAACTTGCTGAAAGCATCTAAAGAACAAATTCATGTCGGACAAAACAGAGATTTTTTGACCTTTGAAAGTCAGAGAGCCCTTCAAAGTTATCGAAGTGCAGCAATGAACCACAACAGACAAGTCAGTCCACAAGTTCAAACTTTCTATCCTAGATTTAACAAGAAAGTAACATCAAGGATCAATTTGAAACCCGAAGTCAAGTCAAATCGACTAATCGCCCGCAAAGTGTCCGGAATGTTTAACTCTAAAGCCGGACTCAAATTAGGTATTTATTTTTTTCTTCTTTGCCTTTCACGGTTTGTATTGTTGCGTGCCGCTTGATATGTCGCATAGACGAATTACTAGACTTGTTTTTCGAGTTCCAGTTTTCGCTCAAGAAACCGCGACTTTCAGGAAACCGTAGCAAAGGTCCAGCTTTTCTGTTCTATAGCGGTTCAACTCAATAGCGATAACGACAACTCGTGTAATAAGTCTTATTATATTTCTTCGGTTGCACAGAGACAGACAAACTTTTCGACGACAGCTTTCGACAGTAATAACTGTGATTTAATAAGTCTTGGTGTTGCAGAGTTTTGTAAATGGAGCTTACAACACTTTGGGAACAACTATATAATTTCTTCAGCGACAGCTAGCATCATATCAACGATAACACTGCTCAATGCTACTGGGTGCTTCGCGATAATAAGATCTCTAGATAGACTGTTTTAGCAACAGGACTGTGACCTTTAACGGCAAGAAGGAAACAAATTGCAGTAAATGAACGACAACCAGCGAAACTCAAGAACAGCCGGCGCTGTCTTAGCCTGCGTGCAGACTTTACTGTCCATTGCGAAGGATTGCCTATGAGGAACTTGTAAATCTCATCCCAATCTTTTAGGTCTCGCAGACAAGAAAACTTTATCCTTGAAGTCAGCGCTGCTCTTCCTTCCTCCATTTTGCATTTGCGAGAATGATTTTGCTGTTGTTATATGATGACATAAATAACATGTGACAATCATTCTTGCTTTTGATTGGGTCCTCAATACCTCAAACCAGATACTGGTCGGCTTAAAGACAATACCGAGACAAAGTCGAGAATTGTTGCGCAAGGTCTCAGAACACAAAATTGGACGCTAATTCGCAGACTTTACAAATTCCTCATAGGCGCTCCTTCGCAATGGACAGTAAAGTCTGCACGCAGACTAGCGATGTGTAGCAAAGAGGACTAAAGAACCAAGATTATAGAAGCTTATCTAGACAAAACTGTTAAGAAATACAATTAATAAACAAAAATGAGAGGAGGCATACTTACTTTAACTCAAGAACGAGATTCGTAACCTATTCTTATCTTTTAAGCGCATGAGCTTTCGCAATGGTCCCCAACTGCAGTAGATCTATTAATCTGATTACTTATTTACTTCTTACTTGTTTACATACTACCTTTAGGCTACAATGAAATATTCAAGATACCAGTTGGAGCAACAAACATAAAAATTCAAGAAGCGAGGCCTTCGGAAAACTATCTTGGTGAGACAGCATTCTTTATATTATGTCCTCATATATGGTATTTACAAAATATCTCGGCATAAATCTTCTCTCTGATGCCGTTAATGACCGTTTAAACGTTTTGAATGTTAATTTGAAAACAAAAATTCCCTTCTGCGTTAATTCGAAAGGGAAAGATCTCTACATGTAATATCCTATACAATAAAACATATGCCAAAGACTTAACAGAGTATTTTTGCAGAGTATTTTTACAAGGCACAAGTTTGAGGTCCCTTTATAACTCTTCTTTTCAGGTCTTAAGAGCTGTGTCTCTCAGTATTCACTTATTTTTGCTTTTGCAGCGTTGAAGGTTGGGGATAAATACCTTGTCAATGGTCTTTGGAGCATTGTGTTAAGAAAGGACATAAAGGCTGCTGGCACTCTGATAAAATATCGGCTTAACAGGGGGCCTAAATCAACTGAAATCATCACCGCTGCTGGGCCAACAACAAAAGAATTAAAGATTGTTGTAAGTTATTCGATTTATGATTTTCCTTTTTGTGGCATTTAGATTATATCAGACTATTTCGATTCATTTTCCTGGTTCGCGACAGAACTCAGGGCTGTTTGCTGTGCCCATTATCCGCGCGTAAGAAAATTGTAATTGTTTGCTCAAATTGCCTTGAATTTAGCGTAGGAAATGAGATCAATAAGATAATCATGACCGGGTGGTGTTTATTACAAAGGTCCGGCTCAAAGTGCGGCGTTTATTAAAGGGAATACGGTACGCTAATGAGAAAATGATGAAACTGGACTTCAACTGTGTTTTATTATCAATCTGCTCGCGGGATACAGGGGGAGGCGATTAGGATTTACTAAGGACTTCTAGTGGGAAGACGAAGTCTCTCTCTACACAGAACCAGTGTTTTGATTTTGATGTAGAAAGATTTCAAAACCTATTGCTTTGCCGATTTGGGTCTGTTTCTGACGTTTGTACTCTGTGAAATGTCAGAAGAAAAAAGTTTAAAATATGCCCAATGCTGTTCATCGCAATTTTGCAGTTTTGTACAGCTCAAATGGCTATAATTTGATCATACTTATGTTTGTCTTTCTAGCTTCTTTACCAAGAAGGTCCACCCGAGATTTTCTTCAATTATACAATCAAACTTCCTGCGTCCAAGAGCAATAAAATTCTTAAAACAACCGCCTCATTTCAAAGAAACAACGCAAATCGAGCAAGGACGAAACCCACTTTGCACTGGAGTGTTGCTGGGTGGACGAAATGCACAAGACCTTGTGGAGGAGGTTAGTTTACTATTTATAAATGGTATTCGTGAGATGGTATTCGTATAAGCGGGGGATCGGGAAACCTTGAAAGTGGTACCTAAATGCCTATTTTGCCCTAAGTAAGTATTTTTGACATATTCCAAACTTTCTTTAAGAGGGAAACATGGGAATTAAAAATGACAATATATTTCAAACAAGATTAAAACAAAATATTCTTTATTAAATGATCAGTTCACAAGTTACAAGCTGCAGTGTGGTTCTCTGGGCGGACGCCGTCTAACAGGCGGACGTAAAACATTACAGATACTCGTTCAATATCAAAGAGATTCGAAAAATCAAGCTTGTTTGCTCGGTAAAGTTGATTCTACTATAACAAAAAGTAAAAAATTAATAAACGGGGGGTTCTAATAACAGCAGGGCGGTCCGAAAATTTTTCCAAAAAAAGTAAGCGGGTTGCCCGGTTATCCGGGACCTTAGAGTATAAACATCAGGAGCTCATTTGGGTTGGTTTTCGAGCCCCAGCAATGGCAGCGTCCCAACCATTGGTCGTGTATAGACTCATTACTTAAGTCCCACTCTTCGCAAACAGCATCGGCGGTTTTTATTAACCGCAACAACTATTTTCTTAGAAAAATTCAATTGGATGGCCTTATGCTAGTTCTGAGCGACCTACCAGATATCAGATTGGCCTAAGGAGCAAAAACTACGACTTGTGGAATAAGTCTAGGTCTACTGAGAACTTAGGTCCTGGCAACTGTTCAAGCATTTTTGTCAAACATTTGAAATTTGCTCATCAAACAATGATTGAAAGTTTACCCACATCACAATGCATTGGTTGCAAAGCATAAATGCAAAAATCAACAGAATTCGTTCCGCGATGTTTTGGAAAATGTTCAAAAACATCTTTTTGCTTGATGCATGCAAAATTTTTGACAAGCATTGCTTTGCGACGTGGCCAAACATTTGCTGCGGTAAAACATTTTGCTTGATAGGAAAATTTCAATTGTTTGACAAAAAATGTTTGACCGTTTATCCAGGGCCTTACTCCTAGCCATAGGTCTCGCGGCCACAAGCCTTGTTAGTCTACTCCTTAGAACTGCGACTTGGCACTGAATACAAAATTTCACCATTACCCTCCTGTTCCGATCTCCCCTTTAAACCCCTATTCTGAAAACACCTTTCAAGTCCCTCCGTTGAGCAACTAACCAGAGGTATTGCTGTGTTATGTTCAAATTCGCTTCTTTGATTTATAGGCGAACAACAGCTTAATATTCGTTGCGTTGCTGTTTACCCTGGCCGAAAGACGACAGTCGTAAAGAGTTCGTATTGTCAGTCATTGAAAAAGCCTGGGCAAAGGAAACGAGTATGCAACATGAGGCCATGTAAACCAACGTAAGACAAATACAATCTCTGTTGAATGTTTACTTTTAACCTTTAAGCTAGTCCATCATAGATCCAAGGTTGAGGTTCAGGGGTAGATTTCCAGTGTCGATGCGCTTGAATCTGCATGATACCTATGTGCTTTTGATGGATTTAGAGTACAAAAGAAAATTTAATAGTTTTTGTACGTTCTATCTTACTGACTTGAGCTTGTACAAGTACACGTGTCTATCCACGGACCATAACTCAATAACCAAAGTTATGTATGTTGCTCCACGTTTATTCAAATAACCACCCCGACTCTCACAAGGAGACTGTATAGACTTGGGCGTGGAATTAACAAAAAACTAAACAAGCAAACGTTACCATTGTAGCTATTTTCATTTGCAGCTGGAAGTTGCTGCCCTGGAAACCTTGCAGTAAGACGTGTGGTTATGGTGGCTATCAACAACGTGAGGTGCAATGTATGAGAGTACTTATAACAAGCAGGGGTAAAGTGGAGATCAGTGCTCCTTTCTATGAATGTGGTAGAAGGCCTGCTATTCGAAAGGAATGTCCCTATGTTCCATGTTACTCTTGGAAAAGTGATCCATGGTCTCCAGTAAGAAGTTTTTTGTTTTTCATTTTATTGATTTCATTTGAAAATGTAGTTAACTTAGGATAAAATCGATTTTTTTAATCTACAAGATAGTAGCAGTAAAATATTTTCAATTCTCGAACCATCTCCAATTTAGAGCTTGATTTCTGCTAATGTCGTGCCAGCCTTTCGCAATCCACTTTTGTCGAGGAATGTTGATTTATCGTAGGACAACTCGTCAACAAAAATATCCTTTTTCTGTTCATTTCAAGGCGTAGAATAAGCAGAAGATGAAAATACAAAAATTGAACTGAAATACAGAATTGTTCCGTCATCCCTCGTTCTATTTCAACGAGCCTACTAAAGCTTTGGCCACAGGCCCCAAGCATGTTTTCTTGGAAGCTAAACCGTCGACAGATTTAAGCTCTGGTAACGGCAACGAAGTTTGCAACAATATTTGTAATCTTGGCCCAGGCATCAAAACAAGCTTTGGATTCTGAAAGAAGATGTTCTAAGCAAAGAAAAGCAAAAAAAACTTCTGGTTTCCATATTATGTTATTTACATAGTTTTTGGCCTATGTCGGGTTTGATATTTTGATGAAAT
>JAADKT020500550.1:0-13494 GCA_011763395.2 Chrysaora chesapeakei
TTCCAGGTCATTTTCAGGTCATTTCAGGTCATTTCAGGTCATTTCAGCTCATTTCAGCTCATTTCAGGTCATTCAATATTTTATCAATAACGAAATAAAAATAGCGCTGAATAATTTTTAAGTGCAATTTGTTGCTGTTGTAAATATACCCATATATACATGTTATTTATAAACACATGTTTTAAATATTGTTTATGTTATGTACGCTGTGTATTATTCTGCAGGATTTATTAATTGTGAAGATTGTAATTGCAATATCTAACATGGTGACTTGCACAGAATAGTGGCTGCTGATCCTCTATATTCCTTTGGAAATCTGAGTACAATTAGGTTTTTCAGTGGCAGTAAAATAAATAAATAATTATTGAAAGTAAATAAAATAAAATAAAAAATAAAAAACTTTTAATAAATGTTATTAAATATTTTTAAAGTCCTTATTCATTATAAAATTAAGCTATAAAATATTAACAATTATAAAGATAAGAGTTTAAATTATATATGTGAACGTTTTATAAACCCAATGATTTTAAGTTCTATTTAAAATGATGAAGTATTTTCAACTGCTGCACTGTTGATGGTAATTTATTGTATTCGGCAGTGGCTTGAAACAAGAATGTTCTGTGATGGCTTGCTGTTGCGGACATAGGTACATGTAAATGATGCTTTTGTCTTGTGTTATGCTCATGAATTTTTGAGTTTGAGTGAAACGTTTCAGATAGATATTGAGAGACTTGGTTGTTATTAATCTTCCTCTTCTTCTGTTCCTTTAAATCTTCCTGAAGGTGCTGTTCTAAAAAAGAGTAAAGTTTCAACTCCAGTCTCTGCAAAGCCAGGTAATTTGCTCTTTCCTTCTCCTGGAGTCTCTCCCCTTTTTTAAAACAGGCAACAGCTCAGACAATGCACAATTTTATGATGAGACTGACTTGCATATTGAAAATATCGGTAAATGCACATCAACCATTGTTGAGAAGCAGACAGAAAGTAAATGCATTATTCCCAACCATTTTGCTAATATTAAACTGAAATCTGTGCTAAGAAGAAAATAAGAGGTGGTGGACATAATTCATGGGATTGGGAAAGTACAATGCTCATGATAACATATTTTAGACTAGAAAACATTGGTGAATGCTCTAAAGCCAATATTTGTAGTCAGCATTGGACAAACTGGTATCATTATAATTATAAACTTAAACAATCTCTTGATAATTACAGAGATCAGTTGACAGTATACAAGAGGGAACTCAGTTTTCAGATCTTATTAATTCTATAAGTTGTGATTCTTCTTCCAATGACCATGATAATAACATGACAAGTTTGCTGCTCTCTGCAGAGAAAAAAGTTTTAAACAGAGTGTTAAGTTTTCTAAGTTTCAGTGACATTAAGGTTATATTGTATCTTATAGATGATTGTGCCTGGCAATGGTTATTGTTGAACCACTTTTTTATAGACAGAAAATTAAACGGGGAAACTTTTTTTGAATCTTTTAAAGCTATTGATATGTATTGTTCACAAGGCAGAAATTTTCAATCTGAAATCAGTTCCAGTCAATTCAAAATAACATCTGAACTGACAAGACAGCTCAGCATTCTATTGCAAAATGACAACAGTCTTAATTTGCTTCTCAGAGCCTTTGGTCAAAAAAGAAAGCCCTCCTCAGTAGAAATGCTAGTTTATATTTCTGCCAAATGCTCACGCTAGCGAATCTATATGCACTACTGTGGTGGTGTATTTTGCGTACTGTGGTGGGTTATTATGCATACTGTGGTGGGTTATTATGCTGGTTGTGGTGGGGTTTTTTGTGTACTGTGGTGGATAAGCACTACTGTGGTGAGTTATTATGCGTACTGTGGTGGGTTATTATGCTTGTTGTGGTGGATAAGCTCTACTGTGGTGGGTTATTATGCGTACTGTGGTGGGTTATTATGCTTGACAAGTACGCAGTAGTCTTATCCACCACAGTACGCAAAAAACCCCACCACAACAAGCATAATAACCCACCACATCCACCACATCCTGAGCAAGTATCCAGACAGCATTTCAGACCCGAATATCACTTCTGTTAAGCTATGAAAAACAATCAAACAATTGTACTTACAAATCATACAAACGTACAAATAGGGAGCTTTGCTTTTAAAATTTTAAAGTAGTAGTGATGTCATTCTGACGAGTTCAATTCTTCTTTGTTGATTAGTTGCTGTGTGTTGTTGATAAATTATTGAAAAAAGAATACAGGGTGTATAAACTGATAAGTCAGAACAAGGTTTTATTTTATTAATTATGAGCCTGTTTAAGTAACACGTTAGAATGTACCCAGCATGCAGCATCTGCAAGTTTTGAATAGCATATTTCGAATATCTTTCAAATTCCATGAAAGTTGGTTGCTTATTTTTTCAATTGGATAATTTCGGGGGTAAGCAAACAAGAAATGTATACATGTGGTATGTATAACAGACCTTAGATCTAAAAAAGTGACAAGAATGCCCAGAAAGGGCATCTCTATTAAAATGTGGCTGACAAAATATACATACCTCTAAAATCTCCACCATTTTCTTGCATAGAACATCATCAGTCAAATGATTTCTCATTCTTGAAGACGGCATCAATACGAAATGAAAATCTGACAACTTTCCGTATGTTTGGGGCAGCATTCTGTACAAACTCATAAGCATACTTCCAGTGTGACCAAAGTATTGGACAATCATTATACATCAGATGTCTTGTTGTTTTGCCACTGCTACTACTTTTCTCAACATTATTGCGCAGTTTCTTGAAGTTGTGCTACAAAAATACAATAGTTACTGGAAATCATTATTTGTGAAGTTGAGAATTATCATGTACAAAGAAAAGCCATCTAAATATATTATGAAAGAGTAGGAACTGTGCACACATGCACAAAAAGTTGTAACCTTGGGCACTTTTTTCTCCCTGCCAGAAATTCCAAGACAAGGCACCGCCAGGTATGTATTGTCTTGCCTATACAACAAACCCTTGATTTATCAATTGAAAAACCTTATGTTTTTCAACCCTGTAAGGCTAGAATGTGTGAAAACGGCATTACAGTTTCTGCTCTTCCGATTAAGATTAGAATAGAATACATACCTAAGGATTCATCATAATAATGTGCGATTCTCCATTGTAGCGATTTGTGGTTATGAGCTTAGACTTTACAGCATGTTGCTTGCTTTTGAAGTGAAGCAGTATGAAGGTGCAATTTTTTGCTTGTCCACCATCGCATACTGCCATATGTGGGTTAAAATCGTGAAGTAGCAAAGCTTTTACACAATTCCAATAAATGTCGTAGAGTGCTACTCCATCAAGGTTTGCGGTTGGATAGAAAGCGATTGGAAAGATGAAATTTTCAACACTGAAGAACGTAAACTGCAAAACATGGGTTGACAGGACTGCCTCTTCTTTCCCTATAAAATAGATTGCGTTAAGCATGTTAATTCTGAATACCTGAAATGAATGTTTATTGGTTTTTTTAATCAAGATTCAACCAAGTATGTATAACTATGGAGAGGTGTATGTTGAGGAACTTACAGATGCTAATCGTTCAGATTTTGACCAAATGAATTACTAGCAAAAATAATCCGATTTTGACCATGTAAGGACCACTTCGTAAAATGCGAACCAGCAGATGCGTGGCATTCTCTAGCACACCTAGCACATAGGTGATGAAAGGGGGTGAATGCGGCGTACTTACCTTCTTGCAAGGATCTCATTGTTTAGTTGAATTCGCCCATATTCGTCAGGCCAATCACCTCAAACTGATCTTTAAGCTTTTTCAGTTGAAGGTCTCCCTGCAACGAATATTTTTACTGTAAGATCACGTCCAAGAATGAATGTTTGCCTGAAAATAAGATGGATGAGGAATTTTGGTACGGCAATCCTTTAAAACTTAAACATTTCTAATGGATACGGTAAATCAACAATGATATTCACGAGATCATATATTAAAAGTAGAAAAGTCACTGAAGCCATCTTCAGCGTCATTGTTTACTGCTTACTCTGCAGTCCACTGAGTTTCTCAATTACCCCAGTTACTATCCTTCTTTTGAAGAGGTGTCTTCTAAAAGAATTTGTGAGTATGCCATGGAAATTTACAGTGTTCCCGATCACAATACAACTACATACATAACTCAAATTGATATTTTCGTAGCTACCTGTATTGTCATTTCGTCAAATGCAATGAATCCATGGTAGCCAGCCTCAGTTAATCTAGTTAATCATTTAATCAGTTAATTACCCTAGTTTGGGTAGACAAATATGACAAAACACCACTGCTCTAGATTTTTTATGTTGAGAGAAAGATATGGAAAATGGAGAGTTAAAGAAGAGAAAGAAGCAAAGGAAATTGTTGACAGCCAAGTTTCTGATTTTCATGCCATATTCAAACAGCTGAACATAGATATGCAACAATCAAAGACCTCACAGGATAGGAATCCAGCCTTTGAGGATCCCAATAAGGAATTCTTTTGGACTTTGCAGAGAGAGTTGAACATCTGCTTGACCTGTACACTCTTGTCTATCTGGATGCTGGTGTTAATGCTGCTGTTGCGCTATGTAATTCCACTTTCCCAACAAGGCTGCCCCTTGATCATAGACAGCATCACCTACACTTTCACGCTCATTCTTTGTGCAACCTTGGCAAACCTGTTGATAAATAAGCTTGTTGAGCAAACACAATAGGTCGCTCCTCTTTAAGACACAAAGTGGGACGTTGTCATCCAGTTCAAATATTTTGATCTTGTGGGAAATGTTTCGAAGATAAGGCCCGTGCCCCGTACACTGACTAAAATCGCTTCGTTATTTGTAAAATCCGCAAGTAAGTTCCAAGTCACAATATAAAGAAAACCAAGTCAAATATAACCAATAAAAACATAAAATTTCTAAAAACTTCTTAACTTCAAACCGCAATCTACTTGTCTAAACATACACAAGCATTTTCTAACAAAACACAGCTTAACCTAGAGTAGAACAAAGATTTATTGTTCTTGTATTGTCCTTAGGAAAGTAAATTTTAACAACAAAACCATAAGTAAAAATGCTAATTACTTGCAACTGCAACAAAACAAAGCCTAAATAGTTGAATAAGATTAAGCAAGCAAAAATATTAAAAAATGTTTTCAGCATAGCAACAAATCTCAACCATCTGATGTTCAATGGTAGCCCAGTGAACGATTTCGTCACCCCTGAAAATACGAATGCTGTACTGTTGTACAAAATATTTTTCTAAGGAACTTAGGCTAAGGCCTAGTGACAGATTTCATGAATGTCAAGACATTTTCCAACGAAAAGTTTTGCTATGCCATCCAGAAAAGCTTCTAAGAGCTCTTTGCCAAAACTGTTTATCGGCAAGGGAGTATACCCTTTCTTTGAAGCAGCATCTGTATAGGCTTGGTATGCTGATTCCACCTTTACCTTCGATAATTCCAACTGGAGATTAGGCCAGTATGCAACCTAAAGGAACATTTCACAATAAGAAATTACGAAGCATAAATTTTAAATTAAGGAAATTTATAGGAAATTTATTCTGGTAATGAAAACCGAAAAAATAATAACATCACATACCCTAAGTTGACTCTAAAGTGAAGCTCCTTTGGATCCATCTTGTTTTGAACTCAATGAACTTGGCGCCAAAATTTTGTTCAGTCACATGATTTAGCCCTGTCTAACTACCATATTTGGATGTCGATTTGTGACTCAGCTGTGTGACAAACAGAGAAAAATTTGCTCTCATTGCCCACCTATACGATTTTTATTAGGTACTGTGTGCAGACGAAACAAAATCAAGGTTAGCCAGAATTCGTTAGATTTTGAAAAATTAAAATGGATGCCTGCTGTGGACTAAACCTGCTGATATCAAAAATGCTTTCTTGTGCATATTTATTCGCAGAGCTGACAGAAAATAAGAGAAAATCACGATTACAAAACAAGGCAAGTTTTTATATTCTCATTCTACATCCATTTGTCCTGTTGCCTGTGATTGAAGAAGTGCATTCCTTCTATCTGCATAACCATCAACCATTACCCTAACTGGCATGACTAATTTACGGAAATGCTCTTACTGTTTACTGGACAGAACACCTTTTAAAACTATCATTCCAGTGTATAACAAAAACTTTAGGTCTTTCAAGGATCTTGGCCGTTGTACAAAATCATTGGGTAATTTTCCTCGTTAAGAAAGTAGACCATCAGAAATCTGTTCTGTTTATCTGTTTTTGGGAAAATCTACATTCTCTTCGTCCTTTCTTTAAAAAATTAGGAAGCCTCCTCGTGACTCCAAGACATACCAAGTGCATCTAGTCAAGTGTGAAACCTCTTACACACAAAATTCCTGCTTCAATCAGTGGAGACTTTTGCTGCTGATGGTTAGCATATGACATTTCATCAAATTTTTTATCTGTTCAGAGATCTTGATTTTTAAGGGAGTTAAAAACCATTGAACGATCCCAAGTGCCACAAACTGTACATCATTCACATGCATAATATGCATTATTGGTAGCCATACATTTAAGAAAGGCTCTTGCAGGGGCATCACAGATGAAATTCTTTATAGTAAAAGGTCATCACAATGAACTCTTTGGTATTCATTTAAAAATCCGAAAGGAAATCTTGAACAGATTTTGGTTTAGATGTTCCATAAAAGAGGGCAACAACAAAAGGTTTTTGTCATACAAATAATTTTACACATAATTACCTAGAGATTTGAAGAGCTCGATTTGAAAAGTGAAAGCCCATAAGTGTTTACAGTTGGGTGAATTACTTCATTTTTGACACACTGCGATTCCTGATTCTTCCTTCATATGCCAATTATTTTACTTTCTAAACCAAAATATGCATATTGTTCACCAAATTTACTTGTACAGACAAATGATCTGGTGTCTGAATAAGTGTTCCTTGGTCTTTTGGAAGCGAGCATCCTTTGGGTACAAGAATACTTAGAAGGTCATTCACACAAGAGCAAGTGCAGTTATGCTTGGTTGCCCATGCTGCTAGCTGTATTTTAAAGCTTGGCTCAACACTTGGGTTTTCTTCAATATATTCATCATCATTATTTCCTTTCATACTATCATCTGACTCTGATGTATAGTTAAAAATGAAAAATTCATCATCTGTTTCTTCATGTTTCTGAGAGGCAATTTCAACAGACCTAACATTAGATGGGTAATTGAATGCATGGATACATTGTCATCACCATCATCACTGTTTGACTCTGCTAAAGCCAACATTTTTTATCAACATTTTCTCCAGTTTTTTAAATAGGAATTTGCCATACCTCATTTTAGCGAGTTGAAGGAACTGATGTATAGTTTGCATGTATTCCCATATTTACATACATTAGCATGTTTGGACACTCCATTCTTAGCACTAGCCATTTCAGGTAACATCCGTAGAATCCACTAGGATAGGCAATCCCGCATTGCATCATTGCATGCTGCCCACGTAGGTAATTCCTGCATCATCATTGGTATTACCTTATATGCCATATGTAGCATAGCCTTCGTTCATCCTTAGTTTTGCATACCATATTTAGCTAGTTTTTCTCACCATTATAGCCTATCATTTCATTCCTTATATGTAGAAAATTATTGAATATGGTTCACTTAGATGAGTTATAAAAGTAGGTAGATTTTAGTTAGTTATAATTCAAATTCAGGATTCAGAAGCAGAAAACACAAACTCAAGTTTCTCTCTCTCTCTATGACATTCTACTGTGGCAGGCAAGTAAAGTCTATCAAAGTGTTGGGTGAGATCATTTCAAATTGTTCTTAGCTTGTATATATTTTAGCATAGCATTTATTCTTTATTGGAAATTCGTCAAAATCCACGTTTTACGAAACTGACAAATTGAAATGAATTTGAATTAAATGAACGACAAGTTTATGCCTGAAAAAATGCTAAAGAAATGGAATTTTCGGGCAAGATAATGCCACTTTCCCCAGTCTAGATATGCTACACCCTTTTTTTACCAGGATAGAGACAATTTTTACGAGAGCACTATTTCTTCCTTTCAAGTTTTATTCGAACTTAATCAAATGAAAGAAGCCTAGATAAGTAATTGGTCTCAGCTTGCTTTTCAAAATCTAAGTTCTTAGCTTTTAGGCCAACAAAAACAAATTTGGCATGTAGAGAGCGGTGTTATACATGTTGTTATAACTAGAATAGTTTTAGGCCTGTATTAAAGAACAAAACAATTTTAATGATAAAGAAAATAACATTAATTTTACATACCAATGAAATCAATTGTTCTATCTCTTGATATTTAAATCTTTGAATTATATTCACACAGTTTTCAGGTCTTCCCAATTTCACCTTTGATCAAAAGCAGGCTAAGTAAAGGCAAGTGAAAAATTGTGCTTTTGCAAATCCCAATGGTAACTTAATGACCAACAATCCTTTGCATGCTTAAAAATCTTTTGTTAATTAAAGATCCCGGCAGCCTTTGCAGAACAGGGCGCCCAGGTTGTGTCTTTTGTCTTGTCTGTGTGCCACCTGTGTGTGTGTGTGTGTCTGCTGGGATCGACAGGGATCGATTGATTCAAAGCCCTGAAATTTGCAAATGGAATTTGTTTCCCCTTCAGGTATGTGGAGCCTGAAGTGGCATGTAACTTTTAAATAACAAATAACATTACTGTTAACGTTTAAATGAATTACATCTTATATTTTATGAACAGTGAATTCCTAACGTAAGGAAAGTATGATATAAGTTCAACTTAAAGTAAAACTTTCAAGCATCTATTCAATGTTACTTAAAGAGTGGGTTACTAACATTGAAAATATGTTGTAAATTCAAGGTAAAGTAAAACTTGCAAGCTTTTATTCAACGTTATATCAACAGTGGATTACTAACATTGAAAATTTGTTTAAGTTCAAAGTTAAGTAAAACTCGAAAAAATTTTATTCAATGTTATATCAACAGTGGATTACTAACGTTGAGTATGCATCACAGACTCAACGGACAATGAAACTTGCCAACTTTGTTTCAACGTTATATCAACAATGTAAAATGTGAGTTGCTAGTTATAAATTTATCAACGTTATTTCAATATTTTATCCACCAAAAAATGACAACTTTGAATATGCTTCAGAAAATCAATGTTTATTCATGGTTGATATTAAATTGATCAACATTGAAACCTTATTTCAACTAGAATTCAACTTTGATTCAATGTTCCTGTGCCCACTGGGGAGCATGTGCTGGTCTTGGGTTTGGAACCTGTCTATTTGTTAAAATCTTGAGGATGTTGAGGGTGATTGGAAGGAGTTTAGGGCGTGCACTGCTACCCTTTATACATTTGTCCCAGCATAGTAGAATGTGAAGCAGTGGCATTTGATTGATGTAGATGGGAAGCCAAGCTCAATACTGCGATGAAGGATAGCAGCAAGGTATGCTTGGATAGTCAAGTAACTGAGATCCTTTCATAGGTGAGTGGTAAAAAACACAACATGTATTCTTGTAATCGAAAAGTGCTATGTTGAGCTGGTCGCAGAAACAGTTGAAGGAGCACTAACCCCTTAACCAAGATTGAGGAGGGTAGGAACGCTGCAATCGCTGGCCAGCTGTGATGGAATGAACCATGCCTCTTATGAAAATATTCCAGGCTTCCAGCCAGGAGTTGAAATCTTAGGTTGATTGCACATTGCAGTGAGGACAAAAGATTCATCCTGGGTAACACGGGTTAGATTTGAATTTCATAACCAGAACTAGATGCATAATCATACAATGAAGTTGGCGAAAAGGAATTCCAACCAACAAAGTCTTTATTTTGCATCACTTTGTTATTTTTTGCTGATACACTACACTGAGTTCTTTGCATGAAGGATGATAAAGAATTAATTTTACCTGGTTGACTGTGAGGAGGTCAGTGGTGCTTTGGTTGGAAGTAGATGGCAGTAATGTCGTTGATGAACTTTGGGTGGTGGGAGGTGGTGCTTGTTGTTGAGGTACAGGCTAAGTTGAAGTTGAAACAATGAGTGAAGCTGGAATTTAGGTGTCTTGAGTCTCAAAAGTAGGCTGTTGTGCCTGAGTGCAGTTTGTATTCAGCTCTTCATGGTTGAAGCCAATAAGCATTTCAATTAAAAATGTCAAGTTGCCTTGCATAGAATTAGCAGCGGAGTCAGGAAAGCTGACGGTGGTTGAATCTCCCAGCACAGTATCATCATCGGTCGAGTTTTCTGAATCGAAAAGGGTAGGAGGGTGAAGGAATCTGTATAGGGGTAAAGCTAGAGTTTCCTTCTTGCCAATGATGGACAGGCAATAGTTTGAGCATATAATTGTGTTTGCATGGTCCCTGTTCTTCACTGCAAACACATCTGAGTGATTGTCCTTCTCTGCAAACATGTTTGGCTGACTTTTTTGTAACCCGTCAGGCTTTGAATTACTGGTCCTGGAAAAGAAGAATGATCGTTTTTTCTAGTGCTACACTGACTTGCCAATAACTGTGTGAAAGGAAATGAACATTCATACGAATTGAAATTTGCAAACCTCTTTTCAGATGTCAGTAAATTCACCTCTGACTGTGGCCAGTTTGAAAACTATGCAAGGTTCTTTTCTTGCCTTTGACTCAGCAGCTTTAACCATTAATCTCCAGTCCAGCCGTTCAAGTATCTGAAATCCTGTTAAGAGATGATGAAACGATGAACTTGAACATTCTACTTGGGAGTTACATAGCTTTGCAATAGATAGCATTGTCTTCTGAGCATACGCAAATGGATAAATGCACTAGTACTAAATCAGCAACAGTATCGCCAACCTTTTGATAAGCTAGAAAAGAATCCCCATGTCCGAGGTTGCAGAAATACTGAAATTAAAATATACATAGCTCCTGAAAGTTGAGATTATCGTATCAACCACATAAATGGTGTGAGTCAAATTGGAGAAAGCCAATTTCATGTAACTGTTCTGACTGGATCTCATGTAAAGAACAGAAAATAACTACAACGGTATGCCAAATCAGTAATAAAATGAATCACCTTTTCCATTTTAATGACACAGCTCTCAATAATCAACCTCCATATTCCACGAAATCATTAAGAGAAACTTCTTCTTAATTTTTTGATGTCAAGTTTTCAAGTTATGATGCTAAGAAATATTAATATTCATGAAAGATTATAATATCTAGGATTAATTTATTGCAGGCAGCTTTACTACCGTTTTCAAACTACATAACCTAACGACTAATGGTACAATTATACATTTGTGCAACAGAAATTTATGCTTACATCATAATTTCTTGCCAGTCAACTGTTATAGATTGCCTTTGTCTGTTATTTGCCTTGTTTTTGTTCCCTTTGTACATCCCCCTTTTAAAAGTATCCAGACGACTGACCAAAATGGCCGCCAACAGCGGTCAAGGGGCCTAGCAGCAGAAATTTTTTTGACAATTCACAGAAGCTCCTGGGCCTTCTTATGAATAAAATTGGGCATGAAAATGGTCGCCATTTCATGGGCTTTTATCCTAAATAAGAACTAAAAGTTTAGTTTATTGTTTTGCGAAAAAATAACTTATCAATAAATTTTCGGAATCAGAACACAAAAATTATATTAATAGGTTCTTTTTAACTACGACAGCAATGCACCATTGGCTATCATAAATACTATTTTTTCAACCAGTATCCCTCCATTGAGAAATACTGGATGTTCTTCTTTTCAGTATAAATAAGTGCCGAAGTATGAGCACAACAGGGAGGGTGAACACTTGATTTTCACACGAGGATGCAAGTATGGAGGGTAAAATTCAAACCCAGGAACATGAACTCACTCAAAATTTTGCATTCAAATTATTTGTGCTCGGATCACAATAGATTATTATGATACGATTCAGTACAATAATCAGACCTAAAAACTCAAAGGAGATGTTGTCACAACCTCCCCCTACCCTGGGACTCTGAGTTCTGAAATGGTGGATACTCCAGAGATAGTTTAAGAACTTGATCAATTCAATAAAACAAATGCGCCTGCACAGTGCAAGAGGAGAGTCACAGCACCAAAACGTAAATAACTAAATGAACAGAAAGCATTTTCTGGTTTATATACCAGCATTTTTTTCTTGTGGAAACCCCCGTGATTTTGTAGATCTATTTTTAGCGTGGCAAGTCATGTTTGACATAGGTTTTGAGAGCTGTGTTGTGATTGGTTGAAAACGCATTGTGACGTATGAACAGGATTGTGCTTCTGTGTTTGTTGGTCAGCTGTAGCAGTTTATACACAAGCTGGTGTCTTTGTTAATATTGATAAGAAGCATCCAGGTTTTGCAAAGCTATCCCCAAAAAGCTTTCTTAACCTCTTGTGCACCTCATTTCAATTATGACATCATCATCCCAGGAATCAAAAAGAATGAAAGAATTATTGATGGAGAGTAACCAAGTGCGAAAACATGTGGCAAAGTATTTCACGAGGCAAGCCAAATATCAAAGGGTAAACAGTACAGGATTTGGACGCTTTAACGTGAAAAGATTCTCAAGCCGGCCATTATAACAGGATTTCCTCAGCAACTTGCAATAAAAAAAATTTATAGATAAGAATTCTAAAAAAAGAAAAAAAGTGTAACAATTCTCCAGAATCCTGATGCAGGACACCATGCTTATGTGCACTAAGGCATGTGCTGTACAATTAGAAAATACCATTAGTGTCCCAGTGAAAAGTTATCTTTAAGGTTCTTTACTGTTTAGAGAAATTGTTTGAAGGATTAGAATTTCATATTATTTTCATCAGCTAGCATTAATTCATTCCCTTTTTCAAAAGAAGCTTTCTGCAAAATTTTGAATGGTGCTCAAGGGGATTGAATTTTTATTTGCTTTTAAAGCATTTTAAAAGCTTCTGATTTTCAGCTGCTGATGACATCACAAGCTCATGTCGCTTCCTTTTGATTATACTTTTGGCTTCTTGACTATACAATTAGACAACTTTAACTGTAGCTCCCTTTACTTTATCAACAAAGTAGTTGTTCCATGCACAGGTGTTACTCATAGATGCAATATTAGCATACCCAAGATGGACTGCAGCCTCTATCTTGAACAATATTGCTGCCAAATTGGAACAGGACTCTCCAAGACTAAAAAAGAATTGAGAACATTATCAATTTTTTTGACAAATTTTTAGATAAACATCCTTGCTTTAAAAGAAATTTTATCTAAAATAACAACCAAGAATGGTTACAAACCCTGCTCTCCATGTACAGTGTGCTCTTATGACTGAACCATGTTTTCTCACAGCAACCCATCAAGTATGATTATTTTCAGTAACTCTTTATGATGGTTTTACATCAGCCTTCAGCAGATCTGTTAACACCAACCAACAAGATATTGTTTCACATCATAACGAAACGTCTGTCCTAGAATTTGCAAAGCGTCGACACCAGCCTCTCGCAGCGTTCCACCTTCTATGCTGCCATCAGCTGTCGGTTTATAAACCCAACTTAGCCTCATTGTAAATATATACGTATAGCATATATGCAAAACTGTCTGTTATATGTGCAGTGCATATATGAA
>JAADKT020500772.1:0-13489 GCA_011763395.2 Chrysaora chesapeakei
CATTTTAGTTTTTATAAGCCGTATTATAATAAATACAACTTCTTTAAAGTTGGTTACATCATACAGCAGTTTAAAAAACGAATTTAAACCAACTATTTACCTAAATACAGATTATCTACATACTTAACTATTAATATCAAAATTATAGGAATAATAATGTGCTTCTCAACATATAGAAATATTAAAAATTTGGAAACTCTTTAAAGCGAAAAAATCGAGCAGATATGGCTATTGCATTTTCGACCATACCATTTGCAAATAAGCTTTTTGAATTCACTCAGAGATTTAGTAGTTTTAACTTGATCACTGAGAGTGTTCCAGAGGATGCTCCTTTGAAAGGATAATGATCTTATACCAAACTTTTGTGATTTAGCTTTGGGAGTTTACAGAGTATTTTTGTGCGGAGATTGTAGGTTTTTTTTTTGGGATGCGCCCGCCAGCTTTGTTAACCACTCCTAGCTTGTCGGCCTGCCTGCAGACTCAACTGGTGTTTACCTGCAGACGAGTTGAGTTGAATTGTAATTTCAATGCTTCTCCTTCAGCAGGCTACTCCTAGTATAGTAAGCTCCATCAACTGTACAAAGCAGAAATTAAGCGTCCGCCCGTCATTTCATCGTCCAGAATGTTGGAATCTAGCTTTCTTTTTTTCCAGTGTAGTACCAGCAGGTTAGAAATCTGTTGCTCAATGCTTGTGCTTTCTATTCGCCTCAACTTACATATGGGCCTACAGAGAGCTTCTGCCTCTCCTCAATCCTTCTTGTTGAGGCAAGCTTAACCACCATTTTCCTATTATATTGCACATTGGGATGTAGACACAATTTTTCACATTTTAATTTACAAGTCTAACTCCCGTAAACACGAATTTCCTTGAAGAATGATCCCATAGTATGCAAGGAAAATACAACAACACTATAACAATTAACCATATTCGGCAAATTTTGCACTATAAGAATAACCATATGACGAATCAGACAAGTTGTTTCTACCAAATTCAGGCCTAGCTACCTTCAATTTGTATAATTTTTATTCGAGGCCATTTCGAGTGGACATTATTTCAGTAGACTTTATGTAGCTTACATGTAAAGTGGCAAACACCCGTTTGTATCGTATCAAAAATTTGATTTTAGCTTGTGCTGACCACGACCAGCTCTGCGATTACTGGTCAAAAAGAGGAGAATGCCATAAAAACTGGAGTTGGATGTTGAAAAACTGCTGCAAGTCTTGCTCAGGAAGTTAGTATCAAAATTGTTATCATGCTTCACTTTATTCTTAAGATAAATACTGTGGAATACCGGTCCATGGAGTCGATTGCGACTTCTCGATGTTGTATGTGGTTGTGTATTGTCTCAACAATTGGCACCGTCACGAATTTGCCCTGAGTCGTGACGTCACAAAAACTGTACCTAAGTCGTGACGTCACAAAAATTCATTTTTAGAATTTCAAAATTTGCTTTTCATTTTGTGAAGGAGCGTCAAAAATAATGCGTAAACGTGCAAAATCAGTCTTAAACGAGCTTAAAACGAGGGAGGGAGGCTTATAAAATTATTCACAAAAGCATGATTTATCATCGACTCAGAGAATGCATTTTTTCTGTCATATTTCGATAAAGTACCAATATAGACTCAAAAGGCTAACACCAACATGTCAGGGGGTGGGGGCTTATTCGAGGGAGGAGCAAATTAAAAATTTCTCGCTCTGAAGTAGGGAAGAGCTTATTCGAGAGGGGGAGGCCAATTCAAGGATTTACGGTATTATCATTTGATGAAAACATACATTACGAATGATGTACATAGACAAGACAACCAGCACAAACGCGCAAACCAGAATCTTTACTTCTGTGTAAACCATGAATTATCTGCATATAATTGTTATGTGATCATGTCATCAAAAGTGATTTCTATCTTATTTCAGCAATGGCTCAATGTACAACAGATTCCTACGGGACACAGTGTGTTGATTGGGCCAAAAATACAGGCTGCACTAACAATGGAGAGTGGATGTGGAAAAACTGCTGCAAATCTTGCAAAGGTACTCATAGCTAAGTAGAAATTATAGCCTGGTCTCCATATAGCCAAAAGTGGCTGTGCCGGTGCTGAGATACGGCTGTACCAGCGCTGAGATAGTGTTGCGACGCTTCATTTTAATATAGCAATACGTGGCGGGGCCAGTGCTGAGACACGGTTGTACCATTGCTGGCTATAAAATGGATAGGTGGCTATAAAATGGATTCATATTTCCTCGCATTTGATTGGCTTGTTACAGTCATGTGCTCAATGAGAACAAAGACAAGTGTCACAGACACATCGCCGACGGCTGTTTCACATGTTTTTATTAAAATCTTCTAGTGGAAGAAGCGCCATAAGGGCCGGGGAAATTGAACCAAATTCAACCTCTTTATGTTGGCACTATCGCGGTAGAGCAACTGTCCAGCCACGGTAGAGCAACCGTAAGGAAGTGTTTCCATTAAAACTGAAAGCGTCACAGCACTGTATCAGCACTGGCAAAGCCATTTTTTGTTATATGGAAACCAGACTTCTACTTCATTTAACCTATTTTACCTGATTCTACGTTGTTGTTATGTTTAAGGGACTTTTAGTCTCAAGGTTCTATTATCTTCAAAAATATTTTTTGCAAAAAATTTTACAAAATGAGAATGGTTAGCTTCGTGTCTTAAGAGAAGCCTCCGAAAAGGTAAATGGTCCAAGATGCTGCGTTTAGTGTCCCAACTACGGATCCAACATCAACTAGGTTACGAGGATTAGGGCCCACTCCTTCTTATTTTGGCTTCAAGGTTTAACGAGAAACATACGATAAGGCACCAGCCTCGTTTCTAGGATGTCACTTCTGTTCCTGTCCCATCTCCTGCTTTACAAATATGCCTCACAAGTATTTTTCAAAAGGTTAATTAAAGGTTAATTAATCCCAAGAGGGTCCCTCGAAGTAACACTGTTAAGTTTTCTTATTAGAAACGTACGATATCCCTTCTCAACCATGAAACTTTATTTCTTAATGACAAAAATATACATGTTGAGAAGAAGGTATTTCAGAAGAAGAGAGTATGGCCAAAAATTTTCTCTAATCAAGGACAGGGTCGTAGTTAGAAGGGGGTGCGGGGTGCAGCATCCCTGGCCTCAGGCCTGTCGGCAACTTGCCTGTTGTCGGCAAATTGAGAAAATTGAGCATCAAAATATTCCTATCGTAAGCAAGAACCTCGTTGGAATTTCCTTGCAACGCGTTATATTATAACAGAACAATAACGAAAGACCACCAAGTGATCGCCAATGGTATGCGGCTACTTACGAAATCTGACTCCACGTTTTTGGTTAAACTTAAAAATTGTACATATCACCATAAACTTGGCGTACATTGCCACGAAGGATTTGAAATTCAGTTAAAGAACAATTTTCCATGCAAAAAATAACGGATTAAGAAGGATAAAACGTGTTGAACGTCGACGTCTTCTTTGTAAACCTTCTCGTGAATTTGAAGAAATCTTTGGTCTTTACATTATAATTAGCCCTTTTGAGTAGAGTCACCCCATCCCATTTTTAATGACTAATTATCAACGATAGTCTACTGCAGGTATATATTAATTTGTTAATGGTCCAACCTCTCTTAAACTTATGGGGTTGCAACATCCCCCAATCATTTAAATCACTCAATCTCGGACATAAAATGATTGAAAAGAAAATATTGGGTCCAGTGGCAAGTGTCTGTCGTCTGAGGTCTAATAAACCACAATGCAGTTTGTTTCAAAATTATAAACTGAGAAGTAAGGGATCAGTTGTTTGGTAAATGGAGATTACATAAATAGACACAAAATATTAATGCAACGGGATACAGTATACTGTAACGTCGATCTTCACATGTTCTGAACGTTTCAAGCTTTTCCCGGAAAATGAAGTTGTCAAGCCATTTGCACTTTGTTCAAGACATTTTTTCCAGAGGCTCCACCTCGAGTCTCGTGACGCATCGTAACACAAAGGGCAACGTCAGGCCACACCCATTTTGTCGGCAAATTTATATTTGACACCTCCTTCCCTGAAAGCTCTAGCGACGGTGCTGATCACAGAGAAGACCCCTGTACTGTAACAGTGGCATTAAAACCAAAAATACGTTAAATTTTGGAGTTTTGCGCTTATACAATAACCTGGTTGCATTATTATAAAAAAATCATGGGGATCTTTCTCTGCATTTTAGACTGTATGGATTCAACAGGCTATTGCAGCTATTGGGCAAATAATGGCGAATGTGTCAAAAACCCAACTTGGATGAAAGAGAATTGTAAAGTTAGTTGCAACGTCTGCAAAGCTTGAAATTTGGTGAGATATGGTGTTTTATGTTTATGTCATGTTCAAACTAAGGATTTAAATTTGAGGTGATGTGGGCTTTCACGAGTAACGTAGAAGCGCTCTATCAAGTGCCCTCTCATAAAAATCAACATTTGCTCCAATATGTATTATCCCCCATTAGGAAACTTCAAAATGATATAAGCCCCCTGGGGCTTAATACAGCTATAACGGTATCAATATTTCACTGTCAAAAAGATTTGTGTACATGTCAATGTTTCATCTCATGCTGGAATGAGGGGCCCCTGCTCAAAACCGCCCTGCATCGAATTACAGCCCCCTTTTTGCTCAATAGCCGAAATCAACGCTCCCTCTAAGAGCGTTCCCTCTTTTATGAGGCACTTTGGGGGCCCTTTCTCGAAGAAACGTTGAGAAGGCCCCGATTTGGTAAATACTGAAAAAAGAAAAATAATGCGAGGAAATACTACTGCAAAACATTTATCTTTATGTTACTAGACAGTTACCGTTAGCTATTAAGCCCTATTTCTTGAAGTATAATCGTTCGCTCTAAAACTTGTATTGTGCATCACGTGGAGTGGAACCCCAATTAACAGTCACCTGTATGAAACCGAAACGACCATTATTTGTATCTGACCAGATCTAACTAATTTGTAAAAACAAACATCCAGCGGACACACACCTAAAACGGACAACAGCATTGGCGCAACAGATACCGGTTATACAGATGTTCGGACACATCCCTACAACGGACAATAGCATTGGCCCAACAGATACTGGTTATTTAGATGTTCGGACACATCCCTATAACGGACAATATCATTGGCCCAACAGATACCGGTTATACAGATGTTCGGACACATCCCTACAACGGACAACAGCAATGGCCCAACAGGCACCGGTTACTCAGATGTCCGGTCACATCCCAACAAGGGACAACAGCATTGGCCGACAAGGTACCGGTTATTCAGATGTTCCACAGTAAGAGACATCTTTGTTTTCGTTTTAGGTTAAAAAGGAAAGAAACCAACTGAGTGACATTTTTACTTAAGCTTTTTCCCATATTTAAATTGCACCTTGTACAAAATTATATATGTTATGCTTATAATATGTATTTGCACCTTATATATGTTAAAACAAACCAACTTCATTAACATCAATGGATATACTGACTAAAATACCTGTCTGCTAACATGCCTAGATATTTTGAGCAACTGCTTAAGTCAGCTGAGGCACTGCAAAAATGGCCGTATTGCTGTATTGCTGTATTACTATTATTGCTGTATTTCTATTTTCCAAAACGTAACGAACTTATATCATTCCAAAGTTGGCAAAAATTTTAAAACATGATATCTATGTTATGTCTTTTTCGTATCTGTCTACGTAAACTGTCGTATCAAAGTAGTTTGCTAGTCGCAGTTTCAACACCAACTTCTTTAACTAGTATTTTAGCAGTACAAAATTTCAAAATTGCAAGAAACAGCAGAAACATTTTTGGACCTACTTAAAGGCTTTTTTCGTCTGGAACTCCTCAGAGTACAAACGTCAGAAACAGACCGAAACAATTGCAAAAGGCGGAACTTATACAAAGATGCGGATAAAAAAAGCTTGCCAAAATAACTCTATGTCAACTGTGGACCTACTAAACTGAATCGGCCTTTTGGTTTTGATATGGACAGATTAATTTAGGAATTTTGGAATCTGTCCATTTCATACAAAAGTACGAAAAAAAACCAGTTCCTTTTAATAAACATGTTCCCCATGATAAATAGTGATTTGAAACCGAAAAATGCTGACATTGACCTTAGAGTATTAAATAAGCACCAGCGTCATGTTTTCAATACTTTTTCTCCCATGACTAAAAATACGTCCAAATTGAACTTCTATGCCTTTAATAACTATGATGTCATAACACGAATATAATGAATATGACGTCATAGCACAAAGAAAAAGAAAGTGAAAAGTTTCTGTTTTTATCATTGCTTTATAATAATCAAAGTCAACATCCCCACCAGTTTAAGGCGTTCCGTCAAACAGTTCCTGAGATACAGAGGGAGTTCCTATTTTCAGAGTGTTCTGAAAACCCCAAGCGAGACAGGTTTTGCCAATAGAGTACCTCAGTCGTAAGGTCACAAAAATCTATCTTTAGAATTTCGAAATTTGCTCATCATTTTGTGAAAGAGCGTCAAAAATAATACCTAAACATGCAAAATCAGTCAAATATATCAAACATTGGCTGAGATATGGCCATCTGAAGAAATACATTTCAATAGGAAATCACTGTAATTTGCGCCTGCGCCTTGTTCAAAACGTTATGAACCGAAGCAAAAATACAGTGATTTCCTATTGAAATATATTTCTTCAGATGGCCATATCTCAGCCAATGTTGGTATATTTGACTGCTTTTGCACGCTTACGCATTATTTTTGACGCTTTTTCACAAAATGAGGAACAAATTTCGAAATTCTAAAAATAGATTTTTGATGACGTCACACTTAGGTACTCTATTCCTTCGGCAAAAAAGAGCAATAATCATTCAAACCGAGCTGAATAAAATATACTCGCAAATTCTTATTTGTGATTATCGATAGTTGTAACCAAGGGTTTGTATTTGATTATCTGGTGATCTACATCGCAACATTGAAAATAGCACGAGAAATAATGCTTAACAATGCAAAAGCCAAGAATAGTTTTGCAAACATTGATAAAGATTATCAAGGAACAGAACATTTAAACATCAAACAAATAAAACAACTCGAACAGGAACATAAAATTTCTCTAAACAACTGAAATCCTCTTGATAGATATATATCGGTATCCCAAGTCTTATACTTTGTTCATTGATTTTGGTTTAATTCGTAAAAATCAATCAATATCTACGATTCGATGATAAAAATAAACTCTATTAAACTATCTGTATATTTGAGCAGTTAAGCTCTTTAATAAGTTACTTATCAAGCTAAAAAAACGATTCCGTAGGAAATTTTTCTTTGGGCTGCGTGATGTATGTAACTGATAGCGTTATTCCCCTACATGAATAAATAAAACCACATAAAATAATCAGTTTTGCTAGCGTCAGCATCTACTGTATAAGCAATACCGTTTTATCATTCACTCATTGCAAATAACTACATAGCCAGATCAAGCTTTTAAAACTAAGTACGTTCATCAATAAATATAGAAGGTGAATGGCGTTGCGAGGAATTACTGGTGGATGGGCAAAACCCTTCCCAAAATTTCACAACAAGAGAATGTTCTATTAAATGTATGTCAATGAACAGGGCATTGGTGTATTGTTTTGAAGAACAAACTGCACTGCGTAGCTACTCATTTTGAGAGTGTGTTACCAGAATAATTAGGAAGTTCTCATCTCTCGTGTGGCGTGAGACAAACATACTGCACACCTCAGAGACAAATATGCTGCGCAACTCAAGCGAAATGATTGGCCAGGCGCCTTAGTTAGTTTCAGTTAGACAACTGAAGTTGAGCTTGGCCGTGTGAGGTCAACTAATGGATGGGTGACATTCTGGGTTGATGACAAACTGACATACCAACTCACTCTGCCGTCCTTTGGAAGGGACGTTGAACTAGGGGTCCCATGACTGGATGCGGCATGCATATAAGGCCTAAATTAGCTGCAATAGCTAAAATATGAGCCTACTCCAAAAATAGTATCAATAACAACAGAACGATCTTCATAAAGCTGGCTTTTTGAACTGTAGCGCTGTTTCAAAAACCTCACTGTAACTTAAATCAGTTCTACAATTATGTCTTTTCAGGATGAAAAAAATTGCTTTTTACCAGTTATTTTCAAAAACAGAACATGCAGTCGCGAAGAGAAATTCCCAGGATAACAACATCATTAATCAATTAATAGTAAAACTTATTGCATAAGATCCGATTTCCTATTAATTCAAAAGTGCAACGTGGCCAAGAGATCGTCACCCTGTTGTCAAACCGCTGCAAGGGACTGCGGATATATGCATTATAAAAGTATCACAATAAAAGCGGCTCTGCTGTGATAACACAGAGGGTCGTTTAGGTGGGTTACAAGTTCCCCTGTTCCTTAGAGAAAATGCCCTTATACCCTGGAGTTTCGTAGGATTATTTTTCACATTGATCGTCAAGCGGATTGATAAGGAGGATTCTATCTGATCCCTTTTTCATGGTTATCCCTTGTTCCCGTTCAATTTGGCCACGTTCCCTTATTCCCTAAATACATTTCACATGTTTCCATATTTCCTAGAACCCCCAAACGACCCTCAATACTGTAAGGCCCTGGCCAAACGATCAAACATTGTTGGTCAAACATTTGAAATTTGCTTGTCAAGCTAAATGTTTGTCCGCTTCGTCACATCCAAAAACATTGCTCGTCCAACATATTTTGCTTGCGTCAGGCTAAAAATGTTTTTGAACTTTTTCAAAAATATCAAGGAACAAATTTTGCTGACTTTTACTTGTCAAGCAATATTTGATCGTCTGGCCGCCTTTCCAACATTGCTTGTCAAACAGTTCTGTTATTATTGCCACGCTTCAACAACTTGCAACATTTCGGCACCTGGCAGCATTTATTCACAACAAGACTTTCGTGCTTGGGTATAGCAAAGGCTTCGTTATTCCAAAATGTTGGAGAAAAATGTTTTTGGACGTGGCCAAACGGACAAAAATTTGTTGTTAAGCAAATTTACAATGTTGGTCCAACAATGTTTGATCGTTTGGCCAGGGCCTAAGGGTTTGAGTTGGAAAAAGAGACGAACATGTTCATAAACCAGATACATTAGAAAGTCTTGAAAGAAAAACTCTCACTACAAATCCAACGCAAACTAGCAACAAATCTGACCATTGAAGTAGATACCATCGCCTCTAAAACCAGGTTTCTTTAGATTCTACGCACAGGCAGTACTAGTGCCCAACTGCTTGTCGGTGGTGTTTTGAAACTTCAGTCGACATTACCAGTTACAACTAGTTGGCGTTAGATATATCGTATAGTAGGTCGACATAAGGCGTTGGCAAATATTCAAGAAGTAAATGGGAACATCTAGGTCAATGCTGTTAGGTTAATATTCTAGTGTTGTCTTGGTTACTCTGGGTATTATGTTTATTGTACTAACGTAACATAGTACTAACGACTTACCGATCATCATGGGAATAATTTTGCAAATTCGTCATTTCATTCATTCATTTCTGCCACTTTTTGCCGATGAATTTTTGAATAGCCACTGCAATAAAATTATATCCAGTTGGTCATTAGCTCCAACGATCAAATGGATGGCTAAAGACATTTATTGTTTTATCTAGGGTTTAAGTTTAAGGCGTTATTTGGAGAACTTTTTCAGCTTAATTCAAGCTAGATATGAGCTCAAATCAAAGATGCCGGAAGCAGGGCAGGGCAGAGATCGGCAAAATTTGGGCAAAATGATAAAACCAAAAAAGTTGGCCTCTTTATGAGGGCAACAAGCATTTACATCCAACCTCCCTTTTTATCGCAGAATGTTCAGTAATCAGTTAAGTAATACAGTTGACATCTGCTATCTCGAATGCCCGCTATCTCGAACATTCGCTATTTCGAACGATTTTCAATTTCCCCTCGTTTTGGTATAAGGGTTTGTATTGAAAAATCATCCGCTATCTCGAATCCCGTTATCTCGAACATTCGCTGTCTCGAACCATTTCCCATTTCCCGTGGAGGAAAAACTGCTGTTTATCTCAAGCATAACCAAATTTTCTGCTGAACTAGATAAATAGACAGGCCGAAAAAATGCCAATAATTTCGTCTGGCGGGAATTACAGCAGTCAAGTCATATGCTGCCCATGCTTACAGTCGATTAACCTCAGACACCACGATGGATTGCCAATATCAGAGTTTTACCTTGCTGCTATCGGAAGATACAATTTGATCGATGATGATTTGTTCGTTGAGAAATCGGTACATTAGCTTGAAAAGAAATTTCTGGCAGAAAGTAGCTCTTCCCGTTCATAACTATCCTACCCACCCAGGGGAGATTCCTGTAATCTCTGCCTGTGTTAAGCGCACGGAGATGTGCTGCATCACCATTATCTCTAGTTCAACGAGAGTAGGGATGATATTAGTCCATGAAGATGAAAGCAGATGACCCTAGACTCTTATTCTGAATAATAACTGATTTGTTTTATGAAATTTGGAAACACCAACCTTGCATTTTAACAAGGGTTCCTTTCCAAACTTGAAAAATATAAATTTTTTATATTTCTATGGGGCATCCGTTATTTCGAACATTCGCTATTTAGAACAAATTCCAGTTTCCCTTGAGAGTTCGAGATAGCGGATGTCAACTGTAGGTTAAAAGTTCTCACCCTTCATCCTTGTAAACTCTATAGAAATGATCAACAAAATCAGATTGGCCTAAAGCTCTAACAAATTCTTCATCATGAGTTATGACAACAAGCTGGAAGTTTCTTTGTTGTTGACGATTAGATATGATGCTAGGAAGAGAAGATAAATTGGTTAAAGCGTTTCTAGGGTCGTAAGGTACCTAACAGTGGGAGTGGTGGAGCGATGGAAATATAAGAGGCCTTTAAGTTGAAATATTGTTGGTTATAACGTACATGATACACTCTCTAAGACAATGTAAAATATAAAACAACGTTGAAGAAAACTAAACGTTTGTTTGAGTGCAACAAGAACCCCAAAATTTACTTCAAGTGGTTCTCAACAATTGAGGGAGGGATTGAAGGTCCGGAAAATAACACACATATTTTTTTATAAGAAATTCTTTATACGAAACCCAGACTCTCGAATAGCAAAACATTGAAGAAACTCCAGTACTGGAAATTTTTACGCAGGAAATTTTTCACTTCAGACAGCGAATAATTTTATTTTATTTCGCGTGTTTCGTCTGCAATAAAGCATTTCTGTGACAAGCAGACAAACAAGAAACCCATTTGCACTCAAATACGATCGATAGATGGGTTTGGAACATCATCAGTTTGATATAGAAAAGCTATGTTGCCAGTATGGATATTCAAGAAACTCTTAAGAAACTTTTAGTACTCAAAGTCTGAACATTTTAAGAAACTTTCAGTACTGGCTTAACTTTTTAGTTTCTTATAAAAAAGATACGTGTAGTAGGAGGACTTCTTTTCAAGACACTACCAATAGAACTTTCAGACAAATTTTTGAACACCTTTAATGCATTTTATTCACATATGAAGAAAGCTTGTGATAGCTGATTTAAGTTTTACACATTCACTTCAGTATAACACAAAATATTCTTACTCTTTCAAAGCATTAGCGAGACTTTCAACATTTTGTTCGTCAAGATTTGTAGTAGGTTCATCAAGGGCCAAGATTCCACAGTTGAGACAGAATGTTTCAGCTAAAGCTAATCGTATGATAATCGATGCAAGAACCTAAAATATAGATAGAACAACATTTTACATGTATTCATTGTTCTTAAGAAGCTCTTTAGGAGACACGCTATAAGTTTCTCTAATCATAAAATATGCGAGATTCTCCATATCAACCTCGTCCCCTGGGTGAATAGGACTCTACGTGAAACTCCGCTGTCCATATTCGATCCTCGTATCAGCTTTGTCTATTCGCAATTTGATTGGCTGTTCAAAATTTCACAGGCCGAAAACTATGTGCAAAGCATCTAACAAGAAACAAAAATGATGCTACATGAGATATTGTATCTTGCCTTACAGTTATCGATGAAACTCTTTGCATTTCCTTTTAAGAACATCTGCTTTCGGAATCTATCTTGTTTTGATGCCTAGGCCAAAATTGCCAGTATTTTGCCAGATTTTATGGCCGGTACCAGGGCCAAAATCGATTTGACGGTTGAGTGAGATTCGAGGAAATTCGATTTGGGGCCAGGGGACGAGGTTGATATCTTATAATCTACTCAACTAACATACAGGTTCTACAAATTCGGTGTCAATTTTGAAGAGATATATTTATTGCGTTGAATTTGACAAGGCATTGTGGTTAAAACGTTTTTTTTTCGGGTTAAGCGACTTCGAATAAGCCAGTTATCTGTCCTTGTCTCATCACACGAGCTGTGAAATATTTCTTGAAAGATGCAAACACTAAATTACACGAATTACATCTCTGAAATATTTAAGTTTTTGCCAAGGTATTCAAAAGATTGTGCTGACTGTTGCAAACAGTTTTTCTTTGCTACAATTGCGCACAATAAGCTAACCTTTTGACCCGCACTGCATCGACCTCTCATATCTAAAGCTGTGTCACCCTTGAGCATAACAACCTAGAATACACAAAAAAACAAACAACAATTAGTAGAGAATAAATGTAGGTAAGTAAATCCCGGCAAGTAAGGGAAAAGAAAAACAAGAACCCACAGACTGTTTTTCAAGACGACACCAGAAAATATTGGTATCTACTTAGGGCCTGTTCATATCAGGCCGCTTGCCGAGCCAGCCCACTAAGCGAGATCCCACCTAATCCAAAATCTCCATACAAAATTAAATCGTGTTCATATGAGAAAGCGGGCTGGCCCGGTAAGCGAGACTTTGCTTGAGCAGTGGCGAGATCTCAACAGGTGGGCTGAAAATTTCTCATATGAACACTCCATCCCACTAACCGGGCTGGAATCGTTTCAACAGCGCATGTGTGAAACAACATAAGGCTTTGAAATTGCCGACATGAACAATTTCCGTTTCGGTAGGCTTGCCAGAATTATCTCATAGGAACAGAACTTGAAATTTGTCTCGCTTGGTGGGCTGGCCCGGTAAGCGGGCTTATGAATAGGCCCTTAGAGAAAGACACTCCTAAGGTTATGGTTGGATAATTTTGTGACAAAATTTTTAATGTGTGGCTTGCAAAGTGGTTGCCTGGAAGGTTGTGTATGCACTATTTGAACATTTCAGCCATTTATTCATCAACTTTTGCGGAGATTTCTGTATCAATACGAGATACCCTTTTTCGCAAACGGATGTCCCCATGGTCAGAAAAACCCACTTTTTCACAGATAAACTGGGTTTTTCTACAGATAAACCCACTTTTTCTACAGATAAACCCACTGGGTTTTTCTACAGATAAACCCACTTCTACAGATAAACCCACAGCATCCATATTCACAGAGTAAGAACAACAGTAAGAGCAGTAAGTATGTCACAACAGCAATACTGATAAAGTAGCGTGGTCAGTGACATAGAAACGTTTGCAGAGGAATTCTCT